>PVIY010008718.1:0-75691 GCA_004026745.1 Myrmecophaga tridactyla | reverse complement strand
TCTTTGAGGGGGTGGGCATGATTCAATCTACCACATTTATGTAAAAAAAAAAAAAAAGAACTATGTTAAGTGCTTTAATAGATTCTGTTAAAGCAACCGATACCTCCCCTATTATAGTACTAATTGCCAGCTCATGAAATTTCGTCTTTAAATACTTGCCTGCTCTGGACTAAAAGATTCATGACAATGTGCCAATGTCTCTTTGGCTCCTTGCTCCATACTCAGTGCCAAGCACAGTATCTTGTAGATATTGAGCAATAAATATATGTCTATTGAATAAATGTATAAATACCTGAATGAATGGTTTCTGGCCATAAAAATGAATTCTTATCAATTAAAATAAATTTACAATATAACAGAGGAGTCTGGTATGGACTTCAACTGTTACTCGAATTTTGTTTTTTCCTAAGCTTATTTTCTTACTTTAGAAAAATTAAATCAGTTACTTCTAAAAATAATTCTATCAATACTTGCGCAGTATTAAACTTTATAAATTTCTTCCACATAGATTATTTCTTAAGCCTGTGACATTCTTAGAACAATTATTATAATCAAATAATATGCATGGAAATATCTTTGGATCTATAGTGCATTATGCAAAGTTATATAGTATTACTTTAGCTCTTGCGTATATTTATTATACACTTTATATTTGGAAATGGCATTTTATTACCAAGTGATTTATCACTTGTTTTCATTCTAGACTGAACTTCTCCAAAAAAAAAAAAAATGGTATGAAAATAGATACTCACTAGAATGACTAGAAATCAAAGGCACCTTGAGTTCTTCCCCCGTTCCTTAATTCTTCAAACTCCTCTCTGAAGAAATGGAGACCCCATGAGGTAAAGCTCTGCACATCGGGTCCGGGAATGATAGAGCCCCTCGCTGATGGTGCCAGAACAACTCCTATTCCACAGTGATTTCCTTTCACCTTACTTTTTTTCTAACCAATTCTTACCTAACAAAAAATTTAAAGTATTAAATTCTTCACGTTACACCAGATTTCAGAGATTTGCAGTGAATAGTAAAAAGGAGGACAGAGATGAAAAAGCTGCACAATGAGTACATGGCAAATGTTGCACACCCAAAAAGAAACAAGACTTAAAGCACCTTAATCAGTGATGCAGCAAAGGCAGTAGTTGCTCTAGCCTTTTGGGGTCGCAAAAAGTTTTCCAACTCAGCCACTGTTACAGTCGAGCTGTGGCGCTACCCTGTGTTGCTTGCAGCACTTTCCGCTGGAGTGTAATAGAATACTGGAGTGCTATTGTATTTTTAAAGGCAATTAATATTTTATTATGCACAGACTTTTATTTGCACCATTTGGATTCCTCTTCTCTAATTAAATCTTGTGATTTACACAAACAGAACTGCTGTTCTTTAAACTCTGCAAATTATAAAAATTAACAAATACTTGTTAAAAGGAAGGAAAAGCAGCCTAGGGTCCTATTTTTGTGACAGAAACAACTGGAGGATACGGAATGAATTGAGAGCGTCTCTTACTTGAGTGGGGCAATGTGGCAATTACATACAAAATACCTTAGTTAAGGAGGACTGATAGGAATTCCAGCTGTCTGGGAGAGAAAGGTTAATTCTTTAAATAAATAAAACTAAGGTATTTTATATGTCCATGTAGAATTTTTGCTTCATGACCTTGTGTGCAGAATTTTGTGTTATGGGATTTATAAATCAAGAGTAGTTTCAAGCATGCATTACCCTAACTCTGCATCTGTGGAATGTTTCCTAGGGACAAATGAATGGTCTTCAGGGGAAACCAGAGACTCTAAGCTTAGATGGCCACTACGAGAACATGCTCTGCTCCTACCCCATTCCTGAATGCGAAGCTCCTCGATAAATTTCAGGCGGCTGATTAGTATTTCTCCACCCCTACCCCAGCCAATAAATGGACAATAAATCAACTCTAGCAAGAAGACAAAAGCCCCCTTCATTTCCTTAAATAACAGCAAATGGGAACTGGGTTGAGGGTCAGGAAGAAGATAGGGCCAGAATAAGAAATAATCTCCACCCTAATTAAACTGGAGACTGTTATGGAAGCTTCTTAAGGAACAGTCTATAGTCTCCTTAAAGGGCAATATTACCCCAGGGAGAAGAGGAGGGGGACAAGGAAGTGGACCTGGCTAGGAGCAGGGAATTGGCATTAAGAATTCAGCAAGGATCTCTTTTCTTTATGGCTCTTTTTCCACTCCTGGAAAAATGCACACCCAGTCCAGTAAATAGATTGAAGGCCAGTGGGTTCAATGTGCAGAGTTTCAGTTTCTGGAGAACATTTCGGGAAAGCTCTGGTCCCATATGTAGGGGGGCACTATATAGGTCTGTAATGCCTCTTCTCATTTTTCATGGTTCTTCTCTGCATTCAATTTGTAAGTCACATGCTTTTTTTTTCTTTTCTTTGTGTGCCAGCAGATTAATAGAGGAAAACTCCTACGTGAAATTTTTATAGAAATAACTGAACACCTACCTAAGCTATTACATTTTCTCCATTAAATATATTCTAGATAGCTTTCAGTATACCCTATGGTGAAAAAAAAAATGACTTTAAGATACCTTTGTTACAAGGATCTTGAAAGACATTTAAAATGTAAGAACCCATATAAATACATACCATGCATGCAACCTTGTAAGTTTAGGTATAGAAAACCCCCAAATTTCAAACATCCCATATAAAAGCAACATTCCATTTAGAAACAAATACAAGCAGACAAAAACAAACAAACCTTTATTTTTGCTATTTTATCACTCCCTGATATTTCTACTAACATTGATAGAAATCACTGTGAAAAATCTTAGTTCTTTTGGAGAATCTCCCTGCTGTGGGCCTGAAAAGTTGCTCTGTGAGGCTTCATGACAAGGGGAGATATAAAGGCAGCAAATAAAAGTTTCTTTTGTTTCAAGCTGTTTCCCAGAATTCATAAAGTACCTAGGAAGTAATAGAGAACTCATCCTGGTCCCTTGTCCTTCTCTCTTCCTGTTCTGCCTCTTCCTCTTCCCTTTTTTGCCCCAGATGAAGGTCACTTTCATTCAGAGCAAAGGCATACGGTACCAGTACTGTTTGTACTGTTTTAGCTCAATGGTATTTGAGGGCTGTCCCAAAGACTGAGTTACCAATGGAACACTGAATTAATGAGAAACAATTCTAAAACACACCTGACAATAGTCATTGTTCTATAGATAATTTACTTACTAGGAAAAACCTACAATAATAACAACAGTACAATTTAGTGAGCTATGTGTTATGCTCAGCACAGAATTATTTACTGAATTATCTTCCTACAGCAATCCTACCTGGGAAAAATTGGAATTCCTTTATATAGACAAAGAAAGTGAAGTTTAAAGAATTTAGCTCCATACTCAAAGCCCTGCTGTGACTGAAGAAGTAAGAGGTAAGAGTCTATTGGACTCCAAAAATGGTTCTCTTTAACATTATGCTACCTGAAAACATTAGGTGAAGATGAAGCAGCCTGTATATATATATTTATGTATGTATATATATATATATATATATATATATATATATAAAGTGAGAAAACTGTGTTTAAGATCTTCTCTATATATGCTTGTTACCTTGAATTTTTCAGAATATTTTTATCATTGGGAAGAAAATTGTTCAGATTAATTATTTTATTAGTTTAGCAAATCACTTTATTTATTATGCCACAATAGCAAGGCCATGCCAACATGCATAAGAAAAATTTGAATCTTCCACATTACTAAAGTCTGTGGATTTTTTCATAGAATTTATATTCACTCTCAAAACAGCAATGTTACAATGATGTAATACAATTTATAAATTGCTCTTAGTTTTTCTCCATAAATAGTACTTGTTTATTAGTGAGTCATACTTTTGGATGCTACGGTCCTAGGAGAGTTTCTTTCGGAAAGTTATGAGTCTCTGTTTTAAAGATTAGCCCATCACAGGTGCTTAATAAATATTTTGATTAAATAAATGGTGAAGGCATCTTTGAAAATGTAAACTCAGAGGACTCAACAACACAGCGATCTATCCAAGTTTGAAGTGTACATTATAGATGAATGCATACACAAATTGTGGGCTATGCACAACTGAATATTACCTGGTCTTAAATAGGAACGTGGTTCTGATGCAAACCACACAATACATGAGCCTTGAGACATCACTTTGAGTGAAATAAGGCAGACACAAAAAGACATTATTTCATATCTTGCTTATGTGAAATATCTAAAAGAAGCAAATTTTTACAAGTTACCTGGAGCTTGGGATTGGAAGGGGTTATTACCTAATGGATACACAGTTTCTGTCTGAGGTGAGGAAAACAAATGTTGGGGTAATGGATCTTGATGACTGTAGCACAGTTTTGTGAATATAATTAATAGCAGTTTAGTTGTACAAATGAAATTGGTTAAATGGGAAATTTTGAGTTGTTCATATGTCACTAAAATAAAAAGTAAAAAAAAAAAACGCATATGATTCCTACCTTTGGAATGTACATTCAAATAAATGGGCTCTGATATTTACAGTAATGTTTAAATGTTATAATAGCTTAAATATGAGAAATTTAATAACTTGTCATATTAAGATAAATTCAAAAAGCAAATCTGAATAAAAATTGAAAATAAAATATTATCTGTCCCCTCATATTCTAACTCAATCACAATTCACAGAGGAAACTGAATTTAATCAGATCCAGTTTTATCCTTCTGGTGGTTAGCTTCATAATTCCACAGGATATGCTGCTATGTCTTTTTCTTTACTAACCAAGATAATCTTTTACATTTCAGTGTGCTGTCTTTTTGTCAGGGACAGTGTCAAGAAAACTCCTCAGGAGTGAATAGTGATTGTTAGTCAATCGTCATAATCCTATTCTCATTGCCATTAATAGATTTTTCTGACATAATTCTGGCAATAAGAGATTAAAGGAAGACTGCTTGAGAGTAAGAGACAGTTTCTTCTTCAATGAATATCCCTGTGACATTAATGTGACACATGGTTATTCTGCAGCCATCCTGTGACTACAAGGGGAGTGACATCCCTGGGATGACTGGGCACAGTGATGGAAAGAGCATGAGTCTCTCATGAAATAAGTAACCCATCTTACCTCAGTTAAAAAGGCCATGTCTGCTCATGTTCTAAAAAACTGAATTTACTTTTAACTTGTAATCACTAAAATGCACACTTCATGTTACTCAGAAGGTAATGTGATAGGGTGAAAAAGACCAGAACTCAGGAACTAACAAGCTGGTCTACCATATTCAAATATTAACCTTCTCTGTGATTTCATCTGTAATATGTGATCATTGAATCACTGCTATTTCACATCTGTGAATCTATGAATTAAGAGGCAAGTTTTTTCTATTAGAGCATAATAAATAAATAACCTAGTATTGCAAATAAGAGGGTAAGTATTCATTAGGCTTTGAATCCAATCCACAAACCTTACATTCATGTGTGAGACCCAACTTTCACATGATGGAACTTCTTGAAATAATAAAGGAACCTTTCTAAGCCCATGTTCCCACATCTGTAATGCAGAGATATAATGCAAATTGTACATGCTCAGATGGGCTAATATATACAAAAGCATCTCATGAAATTTCATTCCTTCATTAAAAAACATTTTTAGAGTATCTGCTATGTGTCAGGAACTGTCCTAGGTTCTAGTAAGACAACAATGAACAAAACGCATTAATACACATAAGTGAGCTCATTCATTGACCCATAATCAGCCCTAATTTGGTTTATGCATTATAAAAGCACAATAGACCATTTGACCCCAGGAACGTTGTATTGCTTTATAAACTTCCAGTGTACAAAACTGAAATTCCACAGAGATCATATACTTTGGGTTATTCTAAGCACATGAGCACTGAGATCAGGGATAAGAAATAGTAATTCTTTCCATTGTCAATGCTAGGCTACACTTGTCAAATTGACTTATGTAATAGTTATACAAAATTTTTGATGAATCAGCTGTGGTCTCATTTCTCTCTTGTTGTTAACAGCATGCATTTCAGAAAAGATTGACAGGCTCTTATCAGTATATTCCCTATCTTTAAAAAAAAAATGGGAAGAAGGAAGAAGGAGGGGATGAAGGATGTGCATGTGTACATGTGTAGTTACTTTTATAAATTATCCCAGAAAAAGATTGTTCAACCTTTCATAAAAGTGTATGTTTTTATTTTCTGCTAATGTTTCTTAGAATATTTATGTCTTGTATATGGTACCAACAGGGCCAGGTTGCTCAAATTCACCCACAGCTGGGGAGATGTGGATCAGGTAAAGATCGAGATACACTTGCTGGTACTGCCAAATTAGCTCTCTAACTAATTACAAGTGTTCTATAAATTCAATAACTGTCTATCCCCCGGCGGTGATCCAGCTCTCAAAGTTTAGAGAAAGTCCCCTGTTCTAGAGTCCATCTCCCACCAACCGTAACATCTCCTCTGCTACACCTTGGGAAGAATGGCCTGGAGGACCAGAGACTGTACTGGCCAGGAGAAGCAGAAGCTGAGGACTCCGTCTCTACCTGGCATACTGATTGGCATAAACATTCCTCCATCCTTAACTTGATGGATTTGGAGGGGGACAAGGCAATAAAAATAAACATGAAAACATTTCAGTATTTATCTTTTGGACTTTGTACTTACCTATAGTTTTGTGTTGACTTAAGAAAGCAAACTTGATTAAAGTGCAAGTACATGGCCTTCCAATGGAGCCCTTTGTACCAGGAAGCGTAAATGGTAAGAACTCTGGTTGTTCTCTTGGGAATCTGTGTCATAGTTATTGTTCTCTGGGGCTTAGGATAGAATTATAGGGGCATGAGCCAGCTTACAATGTCATCGCCGGTAGATGATGAAGGTCCTTAACTGCAATCTAAGTGAAGAGTTATCGTTGCCCTAATATGCTGGATTTCCAAAATGTTCCAATAACAATGAATGAAATAGATGTGGATAAAATGAATGATAATAACAACATCAAATCATGCTCTTACTTTACATTCATTAACTCGTAGAATACTCTCCACAACCTTATGAGGTGAATATGCTTGTCAGGACCATTTTAGAGACAAACAAAACGGAGGTTAAGTAAGCAGCCAAATTTCACAACTAGAAAACAAAGGGATTGATATTTGAATTCGGATCAGAAGCACTGGCTAAAAATGGTTTCACCTTGTCAGTTAACAAACAAAAACAAAACAGAAAGACAAAAGAAAGTCTCTGATCCTACAGTAACTGCTACAGAGGTAGTACATTAAGGGTCTCGTGCATTTTTACCTAGAGAGCACCCACAATCTTTCAACAAAGGAAAAGCAATAACTTCATTGCATTCAGTTTATATAAGTGCATCTCCTCTGCTAAAAAGTTTTCTGCCCGGAGCCAATGTCATTGCTTTCCATGGGGAATTTTAGAGTTTGCCATAAAAGCCTTTTAATTAAGCTGCAATATTAGATTCGGTTAAGTTTTGACTATTTACAGTGAACACTGCTGATGAGGCAGAATGTTTCCCCTCGTTCCTTTTCCCCACTTGATTCTCAGGGAAAGTGAGCACTCACAGGAAAGTGAAACGAAAGTAAATAAATACAGAGACGATTGCTTTCCTGTCCATTTAAATTCCCAGGACTCTAGTTCACTCAAAATGAGCTGACATGGGTTGTCCACGTGAGCTTCCCTTTCTTTGCATGTTCCAAGGTCCTGCTCTTTGCCCTGTGAAGCTTCCACACATGCTCAAAAGCACCTATCCAGGGTATTTGTTTCCCTCTGCTTCCCTGGGAATTGCTGATACCTTGTCACACTTTCTATGCTGACAGAAATTGCTTTTTTAAAGAGTTCAAGACTCTTTTGCAATGAGTTAAACACTGAATGTAAGCAAGATACAATCTACACAGATAAACGATGCTGTTTTACAGAAATGGTTAGTATTGTGTAAAGAGTATTATTTTAGTGTGCTCCAGGACTAGGAATTTTTCTTCTCTTAGGCTTACTGCAAAAAAATAAACATTTAAAAGTTAAAAAAAAGAGTTAATTGTTCAGTTCACAATATCAAGAGCAAGCAACTAATCACTAACGAGAAAGCTTTCTTCAGTATGACCATTTCCAGGCTATTATAATACTACAAATCTATGAAGTATATTTGTAAATCTTAGACCAAGGCAAAGAATTTTAAGCTCTTGATTCCAGTGTTCTTTGTCAGCAATGTGAACTTGAGCAAAATATCGGTAATGCCTTTCAGGTAACACTTTGGGGTGAATGAGGTTATCAAATGAGAAAAATATGTGAAAAGTATTCTGAACTATGATGATACATAAGAAATATGAATTGATATTTATCCTCCCCAAAATGTGTAAACTGGATTCGTAAAGGAGGCAAAGATTGCTATGCATAGTCAATTTTGTTCAAGTTTCAGATTCTTAATAAAATCCTTCACCCTGAGATAAGCAAAATAATCACCTGGGGCAAGGTGATTATTCCAAAGGCTGAGGTGTAAACCTTCAAAGTCAGTATTGAGTGAAACTGGGATTATAAATGTCAAAACAGAGTACATGTAACTGCAGTGCTCCTGGGTGCTGTCCTCAAGGGCTCCAGCTGAGTCAAGAATTTCAATAAAAAGAGTCGAAAGTACTGATCAGTTGAGATGATGAGCTGATTAACATTTCTATACAATTGGCTGAATATTCTAGGGACTTTTGTACTTGGGTGAATGTAAGAATTTATGAGGAAACAGACTTGAAAATGCTAACAGCCAATACCTAGTCCAGCTCTAAGTTTTAAGAGCCTGCTAGTATGCCTTACAAACTGTTTACCTATAACATCTCATACGCCCTTCTGCTAATTGCTAACCTACCTTGGATTTACTCAAATTCAGTTGTACTATATAAATGGATTTGGAAATTAGTATCAATCTTATAATATGTTCTGTCTTACGATCCAATTCAAATATTTAGCAGTCATAATTATATGGTTTAATACAGTGATTAATGGAAAGAATTACCGAGCACTTTTGTTTAATTTTAGATATTTTAAGGGAAATAAATAGTCTTTCCTAAAAGTAATTTATAGTTCATGTTATTTTCATTGTTAAAGACACTCTTTTCTCTGCTCATGTCTTGATGTCTTATACTTATTTTTAAAAATCCAGTTTTCTGTAGTTATGAGATATCCAAAATAGTTGTTAGGAAAATAAGAGAAAAGATTATTTTCTTTCTTTAATCCATGTCTCCAAAATGTACAAAGAGGTAGGTCAAATCAAATGTAATTGTCTGGGCCACATTCTCTAATGGATAGACTTTTACACCTTAGACCTAATGTGTATACATAGGCCTCTTGGAAATGGCATGGTTTGTGAGCTAATGGTGTGCATTGCTAAATATTTTTACATCAGGGTGACATTTCTAAATTATATTTTAATATTACAATTATTTTTGATGATTGCCCCCAAAGCCCTTTTATTTTCAGAAAACATGAAGTATGTCGGGCCTGCAGGCACTCCAAACCCAAATGTTCCAAATTGGACTCATTATCTTTCCACCCCCGCCCTAAAGCTGCTGCTCCTTTGTGTTCCCTTGCTCCATAATGGGGCCACTCTCCTCCCAGTCAGGCAGCCTAGAAAACTTTGACTCAGACCTCTCCCTGACTCTAAATCTACTCAACCCAGTCCTCTCAATTTTACCCTTGAAGTGTCTTTGGAGTTTGTCTCCTATGCTCCATCTTTCTCCCTCCTGCTCTGGTTCAGAACCTAACCATCAGATGCCCTACCTAAGTTATTCCAAAGGTCTGTCTTACAAGCTTAAAGGAGTTAATGCATCTCCCTTACAAATGTCCTCACTGCAATTGTTAGCATTATGCTTTTAAATCATATATGAGCATGTAACCACTCTGAGGTTAGGAAAATTAGGGGGGTTCCACCAATTTAAAGATAATGAAATCTAAATTTTTGAGTAAGGAACCAATCCCTTCTCTTTGTTTTGCCCCATTGGATTTTCCCCAACCACCTCATGTTCCAACCATACCAATGGTTTCTCAAAATCCACTATTTTTTTTCAGACAGTTTCCTTTGGATGGGTTACTATTGCCACCTTTTAAGCATTGGGGTGTCACATAGTTCATCTCCTTTATATTCTTGAGAAGAATTCATCATCTTTGCTTCCAAAGATTCCTAACACTTTGCTTTTTTTATTAAAATATATGCCACACTCAAATAAGAATTAAAATTTGTCAGCTACATGTCAATGCAATCAGCAGAGTTATTTGAATGCAAGGCACTTGGTCTTTTTCATGTTTTAGGCTTCATATTGCCTTTTGTATAGTAGGTTCCAGATATATGTTATTGTTAAACTTTTAAAAAAAATTTTTGCAAATTGCTATTCTGCTGTTCATATTGTTTTATGAAAAAATAGCACTTTTCTCAACAGCATTTCAGTGTTTATGTATGAGAGGTATCAACACAAATCTAGCACATTAAGACAAAATATACAAATGTCTTGACATGATCTACAATATCTTTCATCATACCTTAGCTTTAAGATAATTCATGCATATTGAGAAAACTAAAGCAGCGTGTGTGTGTGTGTGTGTGTATAGCAAAAAAGTTACGTTTCCTCAAAGCCTTAATGAGAAAAGATAGAGACAGATGGAGTTCAATTGGCTAATTTTCTGCCCAGCTGCCTAGATGAAAAATAAAGATGTACTGACCCTACACTTCTGTATGCAAAACTGTTCAAATGTTCAGCCTTCTTTAGTTAACCATTATGCCAAGGTTAAGTGGCCAGTATCTAGATTAGCAGACACTATTCACCTGGCTGTCCCTTTTGTTCTCAGTTTTTAATGTGAAGGAAAAGTGTTCTAAAAATAGAACAAACCCTTGCAACTGTCTTGCCTCCATGAATGTACAATTAGTTCACATTAAAGTGACAAAATCATATCACATTCACTTGAGGTAGTTCTAAAATAATAGATGTATTTTAAAATTGCTTGCACATTTTTCCCTTCTAAACCTTTCCAATCTTTTGAAACGCTTAGCTGCAAAAAAAGGAGCCAATTTACCCTTTAAAAACAAGATTCTTCTCATGTGAAAGTAAAGTGGGAAATCATTTACATTTCCCTGGGTTTATTCAAGCCAAAAATGACTTAGCTTCAACTCTATTTTTCATTTATGTATTTGTATTTATATAGATATGTATGTGCACACACATTATTCAGACCCTTTCCTAACAACTATAATGTTAAGTAATTATTTTGTGAGAGGACTCTTCCTTCTCTCTCATTTGCTCCTAAATCCATCTTAAAAAGTCTGATCCAAACCCTACTTTTCCAAACCTTAGCTCAACGGGCCATTTTACGGGGTACTATTTAGATTCTCGCAACTGCCCCTTCATCAAAAACTTGACTGCCTATGACTCTGCATCCACCTATCTGTGGTAGGATTAGAAAAATAGTCAATTTACAGAATGTTTTTGCCCACACCATGATTTAAAAATGTTAAATGCTTTGGCAATATATAAAACCAGAAGATTTTATAGAAAGAAATCTCAGGGTTTTTTTTTTTTTTTAAATAGGAAAACCTACTAGCATGGATTCCACCATACAGTAGCCTGTTGGAGCTTGTTGGAGCTCTATTTCATTCAGAGTTGACTCAGGAAAGAGAAACCACACCAGTAATTTCAACAAGATAAGTTTAATATAAAGAATTATTGACTAGTAGTCTGGAATTAACTATTAAAGGATCAAGAGAACGCCAAAGGAAATAGGAATAGCATCTGTAATAAGCTGAGTATCCAAGTAAGAAACCCAAGGGAAAGAAATTTGTAAGCGAAACCCCGCCCCAGGGTTCTCCTTGGAGTGGATGTCATTGTAGTGTTTACTAGACAGAGAAGGTTGCTGAAGTGCCAAAGCTAAGGCTGGAAAAGGGAAACTCCTGGCTGGAGGATGAGTGCCACGGGGTGTCCTGCATGCTCTGGATGCTATTTGCTGCAGGAGCAAGAGGGGAAAGAAATCAGAGACTGAAAAATGAAAAATCCACCATGGAGTGGAAGAGAGACTCTTCATACTGCAGTGAACCTCCAGTGCCCTCTACTGACAAAACTCAACATTGTGCTTCCTGATAAAAGAAAAATGTTTGCAGGGACCATCACCAGTAGTACAAGGCAGGGCAAAGAAGGGTGAATTTAGAGCTAGAGACAACAAATTGATAGCTGGCCCGAGGTCTATATTACAGTTGATCATAAATTCCTCCCTGACTTCTGTAAGCATTTGAGTTCATGGACAATGACTCAAAACAGAGACACATGTGGTATGAATTTCAGGTGACAGTGAAAGACTTTTAAGGGTTGGGAACTATCACAGACTCAATCAGTCAACATACAGAATGACCAGTACTGCTGGGATATACGATTGTATATAAGACATGGATAAAATAGTATAAGAAATGTGAATTCTGCATATTTGAGCCTGTGTTGAGGTGTGAAAAGAAAATATATTAAAATGAAATGTCTTTATTATGTGAACATAGTTTTATGTCAGTGCCTGAGATATTATCATGTATTTTTTACCTAAATGGAAATCTTTCAAAGAAAATTTTTGAAAATGGATTTTAGTGTTGTTTTAAACATTGTTTAATACCTTAATCAAAAGTGCTTGTTTCATCTCTATTTCAATTTCCTACTCACAAGTCTTATCAAACACTACCTGGCACTAGGCTCAAATCAAAGGCAATTATTTTAATAGTGCTTACTCTTTCCTTAAGACTCTTTGAATAAAAAGGGACACCAATTAAAATGGATATTTTTGAAAGAATAACTTTGGGAGGAGGAACTGCTTTTTATCTTCAAGAAACTGAAATGTGAAATATTTTAAAATATTCTAAGCGGTCTTGGAACTTTTCCCTCTGGCTTCTAAAATGCTGTTTGTAGGCATTCAAACTTAGGCAAGCAATGAGACTGTTTCTTCTATGTATTCACAAAAGTGAACTGGATTGATTTTCAATAGATAATAGCTTTTGCCTATTCCCCTCTAGATGGCTTCCAGTTGCTGCTTTCAACTTGGCAAGGTATTTGTTTGTCATTTATACAAGAACAAGTTAAGGTAATACCATGCTATCATACTTCTATAACATAAACTAGAATCCCTAAGCCTTTAAGTAAGATGCTTAGCTCACAGCTAGAGACACTACTGATTATGGACTGCCTTTGTGAGGGCCCACGTGTGTAAGAAGAGTTTTAACCAACTAGAGCTTACAGGCCCATGGACTAACTGCCCAGGAGTTAGATGAGTTTCTTTCTTCCTTTCTTTTATGCCCCCTAAGTTCAGTTGATGGTGAAGAATAACCACTAGACCAATTCCTTCTGAAGATAATATTTAAAATAATTTTTAGATTCTCTTTCCATCTCCCTCTCCCTCTTTTCTCTCCTCTCTCTCTCACACACAAACGCGCGTGCACGTGTGCCCGCACGTACAAAAATAAACTACAAGGAATGACTTTTCCTAAGTGTGACTGAAAACGTTAGATATCAAAAAGAATCTCTGCTTTCTCTCATTTCTCAATTTAAATGTACCTTTAATACACAATTTCAGTTTCTTTTTATGCAAGAAAGCAGATATGAGAGCATTATCTCTTTGAAAAGATAAACAATTCATGTAGCTCTAAGAAATACACTCTGCAATCTTCTTTACATGTTATTGAAAACTTAGTATTTTAAAGAATAAAAACAGAAAGACAAGATATATAATTAAATTTCAAAAGCCCTAGCTTCAGCATCTCTGTATTGTATAACCTTCTTTGATCGCCACAAATAAAGAATAATTTCTGCAAGGCTTAGAGGTGAGAACTTCAAAACCTAATTTTAAGAACATTTATTTTAATGAAAACTGTGAAATCAAGGTAGTATTGGGGGTTAATAGGGGATTTGACTTTATTTTGCACCCGGGTACTGAAATTGTGGATGTTTGCCAATGGGCAAAGAGCGCCTCCCAGATTTTTATTTATTTAAACATTTAACCATTATTTAACTTATTATTGAAATATGTTGGAAGGTCTCTAGAACTACATAAGACAGTTTTAAACTATTGTCAGATAAACAATGCCATTGGAAATTCAGTATGTAATACCCCTGAACCTCTTCACTGGGTTTCTTGGATACTTTATAAAGCTTCCTTTGTATAAATGGGCTACTTGCTTTAAACTTCAGAGAAAAGGTGAATGGGTAGTTCAGTGATAGAATTCTTGCCTACCATAGGCAAGACCCAGGTTCGATTCCTGGCCCATGCACTTCCCAAACAAATAAAAAACCAATCAAACAAATATTCAACATGGTGCTGCAATAAGGGGATACTCACATTGAAAAAGAATGAAATGTGAACCCCACCATACAGCATACAAAAAAAAAAAAACTGTAGAGAAAATTGTTTGGCTTGCATATTTCTCTCTCTCAAAAGAAAAAAATCATATGGATTGCAAATTTGGATATTGTTATATATTAGGATCATACACTGAGACATATATCGATATGAATATTATCATTTTCCACTTAACTTGAGATTATAAGAATTACTGAGAAGAGAAAGAAGATTTGACTACCAAAAAATGATTTTAAAAATGGAGGTATGGTCTCTGGTACTTAGATGTCTTATTTTTTTTAATTCGTATTTATTTTTCTTTTTTCTTTCTCTCAGTTTTTTAACAACCAATTTTCTCTACATTATCATAAAAATTCAACATATGTAAAGACATGAGCCAAAGGATTAAAATTTAGGTATTAGATATCCATTTGATTTCATAATCCTGCACTGGAACAACCAAATATAAATAGATATTTGGGAAAAATATGATACAATGAAAAGCATCTTCTAACGTCAACATTTATCGATGTCCAGTAAATATTTAAATTTCTTTTCAACTCTGCAACTTAGGTCTTGTTTATGATATTAAAACAGGGCAATAATAAATAGTATAAAATGAAAGTCGTTGTACACTATTTAGCATGCAAAATGGAATTAATTTTCCACATATTTAAAAATTTAATTGAAATACATAAATATTTTAGATTTTGTTATAAAGCTTGGTTGGTCAAAACTCTAAATAGAGGCAGGTAAACTACATGTTCTCTCAAGGTCACATATATTTATGGTTCTCAGTTTTATAACCTTAAACAGGACTTACCATAATTGGTCAGACTGAATTATAATAGGCAAAGGTGGATTTGAAAGCCTAGAGTGAGCTTGACTATGAAAAGCAAATATTTAATATTTTTGTTTTTTCAGAAGCATTTATCTTGTTCTCTTGGTGGTTTTTCTATTTGAATACTAGTCAGGAATTGAGCCGTGTGTTTATTTATGTGTTAGTGAATATATATTTCCCAGCAGATTTGTGAAATCCTGTATTTCCTACACAGTTTGCTTTACATGTCAGAGCGAGTTCTACCCTGATGGAATTAACTTATTTCTCAAGGTTGATTAAATGCAATCTTATCCTTAGAATGCTTTCTTTTAATAACTTGTAATATGGCGTCTAAAGTGTGATGAATGAAAAAATGCTTTTTCTCATTCTGCATGTACTTTGTTGACACTTTCTTGATTTTAAGAAGCAAGTTCTTTTAAAAGTGAATGATTCTCTTTATCTTTTATTCAGCTAAACTTTATTTCATAGTTGTTTCTGAGTAAGAAAGGTTAAATTACAGTAAACTCTCCAAACATTTCACAATACCTTTTTTTTAGTACTTTGTGTGCTGAACAAATTATTGCAAGCTACGTGGTAACTTGTAATAGTATGCCAAATTTCTGTTGGTCTCTCATTTTTTGCCCCATATATCTCAGAGGCTGGAAAGCAAGCAGTTGTATGCCTCAGGCTTCCTTGCCGTCAAGGTTCCATGTTAGGTTCTCCAATGAGAGGCACTTGAGTAGTATTTGGAAGGCAGAAGAGAATGTAAAACGTTTTTTGCTCTGACAATAGCAGGCATGCAGAAAGGCTGTGGCAGATGATATCCTGCAGTTTCACAAGATAATCTTTGATTTCCTTCAGTGAATTATTGTCTTCAGTTCTGAAGGTTTTTGAGCTCATTAGTGAAGGTTCCCTGTGATTATTGTACTATCTGATTTTCTAAACATTGAAAGTGTTTTCCATAGTCTTCACTTTTCCCACCAGTCCAGCAATTTAATTTGTTTCTATGCTCCTATATTTAATTACTTCCAGCATGAAATACTTGGAAGTGTTTCTGTTTTCCTGACAAAACCTTGACTAAACCAATGGCTTCCAAATTCATAAAAATAGTTTACTTATTAGATACTTCTGGAATTGTATGTTTAATAAATTGTTCTCCCCACTCCATCTTCCTAACCACCTAACATTTTCTAAGCAACTAAATTCACAAGAAGAGCACTGACCAGGTAGTTTCCTTCTTAACCAATGTCAAATACCCCTACCAACACAGCCCACTTACTGCCTCTTACAGATAGCAGTCAAATTTCTTAGTCTAATGTTAACTTGGTCCACCTGAATCTGCTTTTCTGGTATAATTTTCAATACTTTTATCATTTACATACCTTATTCACAAGTTAGCTGTAACAATTCAATATTTTCTATCAAAAGGCAAGCAATATCTTCAATGCCGTTGTTTCTATCAGTTATTCAGCTGACATAGTTTCCCTGTTATCTCTGCTTACCAAAATTCATCCTGATGACATATCTGAAAAAATCCCTGTTCTGTTATTTTCCAAATATCTTTCTCACTTTATTTCAATAGACGTACACAGAACTGTCCCTATTCTGTATGTTCATAAATTCTTAAGATTTCATTGTTGTTTATGTCATATCACTCAGTAGTAATCCATTACTTTGTTTTAATTCCCTGTATCTATCAAAATGCCTGATACATTAATGAGTGCGCAGCATGGTTTTAATAAGAAAAAATAACAACTAGAACAACAGGTTAGATAGCCTCACAACCAACTATCAATATTACACTTTCAAATGTTGGGCACAATATAAAAATAGCTTTTTAAATGTGTAGCTAATCATCAATGATTAAGAAAAATCCCCTCAAATTAGAGAAGAAGTTGAAATAAGATTACTAAGCTTACTTGGAACATATGATAGTGCTCAGGTAATCTGAGATCAAGGGGATGATCTTAAAAGAAAGTAGGGACCTAAGATAAATCATCTATAAAAAAGATACCAATTAGAATGAGGGCATAATTTATCAATATTAACAATGGAAATCAGGATATAGTAGAATGATTTTTGAAAGACTGAGGAAAAAATAGCTCATAATTTAATGTTCAGATAAAATTAATATATTAAGATTTAGGTAGAATGAAATATTTTTTAGAGCTAATCTAAGAAACTGAGATGTTACCATAAACAAATCCTCAGTCAGGAAACCTCTAAAGGAAATTCATAAAAGGAAAGGATATGGTCCCTCAAGGAAAATGTGAAATGCAAGAAGAAATGTGAAGAACACAATTGATAAGCAAGTTGATAAATATAAACTAAATGTATTCTATAGTCAAGTTTAATAATACCTAATCTGGTAGATAAAATTTTAAAAAATTAAAACTAAAATACTAGATGCTAATTGCACCTAAGACAAAAGAAGGTAATCAGAAACCCAACAACACTTAGAGTAATAATATTTATTAATTTAGATAAATGAAGTTGCATGTCCTTGTCAAAATACTAGGGGTAATCAATGAAAAATATTTAAAAAAATTAAGGTGCATAAATTCCAAAGTGTAAGGAAAAATTACAGAGAATTTACAAAGATAGGAAAAGAGAAAAGTATAAGCATAGAAAATGTGAAACAAATGGAATGAACCAAATTAGATGGTAGAAACAGATCTAAGTATATTGGAAATCACACTGAAATTAAATTGACTAAGCATACATGTTCAAAACTAGTCAAAGAGAATTTTCAAAATCCTAGTATACACTCTTTCTAAGACACATGGGTAAAATATAAGCGGGCAGAAAAGTTGAAAAAAAAAAAAAACAAGTACAGAAGATATGATAGCATGACCAAAAGAAATATGACATAACTATACCAATATCAGATGTATTGGACTTTAACATAAAATGATTCCAAATATACAATACAAAAACCAAGAGTACCAAGAGAATTTAAGGAATCCACCTTTAAAGGGGGCAATTTAATGAAAATGTATTTTGGTAGTTAATAGATGAACTAGTAAAAATTTAATAAAAATCAAGCTTTGACTTCAGTTCAACTAAGATGGCAGGATAAGGTACTCCAGGTACCACTCACCCACACAATCTTTGAACAAATAGCAAAAACTGGCAGACCCATCTTCTTCAAAACTTCAGAAAGCAGTTAAAGGATTGCAGTAACTGGACAAATGAGGAATTAAGAAAAATCCTGAAAAATGGTAGCAAGGCTTGTGGTAAACTTGTTAGTTTACAGAGCCAGATTGCATGCCTATTGCGCACAGTTCCAAAGCCTTATCCCAGAAGGAGCAGATTAAACCCTACACACATATGTGGGTGTCTCTATGTCAGCGCCAGTCTATCTGGTGGAAGCCTGAATGACTGAATCAGGAAACTTGTATGGGTCTCACACTCCCAGAATTTCTCCTAAAGGCAGAGAAGAAACTAGCAGACAGTTAAGGCAGTGTAAGTGAAAGAAACAATTAAGGTGAAGCAGCTTGAGGCAAAGGGCTACCCACATTCATTCATAAAATAGAGAAACTAGGAGGGTGGGAAAGTCCATTTCAAAAGGAGTAAAGGGGGTATTAAAGCTTATATAACCTATAAATGTTGGAACTCCTAAGGTTACCAATAAGCAAAAGCCCAGGGAAAAAAGTAGGTGCCATGGCACCATACAGGCTCAGATAAAACAGAGGGCTTTCAACTTGACATTTCCCTTGGACTGATCTTCATAGGAGGGCTAAGCTCTGAAGGAAACTATTAGCCAAAGCAGAAGAAAGAATCAGTGATCTTAAAGACAAGACAACTGAAATGATTCATACTAAGGAGCAGAAAGAAAAAGAATTTAAAAAAAACAAACAGAGCCTAAAGGAACTTTGGCACATCATCAAGCATAACAATACAGGTATTTTAAGGTTTGTTGTAGTTTACTAGGTTGTTGAAAGCAATATACAATGAAATGGTTCAGCTCGAACAATAGAAATTTATTCATCTATGGTTAGAGTCTTGGAAAATGTCCAAATCAAGGCAATATTAAGATGATTCTTTCTTCTCGAAGACAAGCTGCTGGCAATCCTTGGTTCCTTTGCCTCAAGACAAGGCACATGGCAGAATCTGCTGGTCTCTCCCTTCTCTTCTGCATATTGTTGATTTCAGCTTCTTGCTTCTGTGGCTTTCTTTCTCTGTAATAATTCCATGTATAAAGGACTCTAATAAAAAGATTAAGACCCATTCTGAATGAAGTGGGTCACACTTCAATTGAAGTAGCCTCTTCAAAATGTCTTACTTATACAAGTATGACTTTAATCTTACAATAGAATGGATTAAATTTAAGAGCATGCTTCCCTAAGGTACATATAGTTTTAACCCACTACACTCCACCCTCTGGACCTCCAAAATACATTTTCTTTCCACACACAAATTATATTCATTCCATCAATATATCCCCCAAACCATTGTTACTTAAACCAGTAACAATGCCAACTAAAAAGTTTCATGAAAATTAGTTAGAGGTGTGGTCTGTCCTGGGGCACAAATCCCCTCTGTCTGTGGACCTGAGAAACCTAGAGAACAAGTTATCTGTTTCCAGTAAAAACAGAAAGACAGTCATAGGAAAAACAATTCCATTTTCAGAGGGAGAAATTGAAAGGAAAACAGGGCCAAGGGTCCCCCAAATTCTGAAATTCTGCAGGGAATGCTGCCTTAAATTTCAAGATCTGAGAGTGATTTATAGAATGGTGTTGTATTTTCTGGGCCAGATGGGGCAGTAGCCCCACCATTCCCAAGGGCTTATGCAGCAGTTATTTTCTCCCCAAATACTGGAGTGTCACTCTGACTCTGAATACTGAGATGAAGGTTTCACTCTTGTCAAACTTCAAAGTGGTGGTCAAATTCTAGGCTCCATCTTCCTCAAGCATCTCCACCCTCATCAGACTTTAGATGGCAGCCAGACTATCTGCAATCCTCCGGGCATCTGAGAAAACTAGAGCGTTAAATTATTCCTTACCAAGGGGATAGAAGAACTGCCCTCTCCAAGTGTTGGGGCAAACATAGTGTTTCTACACACATCGGTGGGATGTGCTTTCTTGGCACAAGAAGATGTCTTTGTTCCACACCTCGGGTTCCATGGTTTTGCATATGAAGTCATTTTACCTTCAATCTGTCTCTTTCTGTCTCTTTTATTCTGACAATGGGTCTGCGCATACAGATCTCACCAAAAAAAAAAAAAAAAAAATGTCGGTTTCTCATGTGACACACAGGAACCCAAACCATCGTACAAAAGAACTCTCACAAATCCTATCTGGTTAACTACATCTCCAATTCTGGCTTTCACTGAAATGGCTGACTGGATCTAGATTAATTTAAACCCTCACATGACATGATTCTCCAGGGGCTCATTTTCTGGAAGCTCAGAATTTTCCAAATCATTATTTTCTGGTTTTTATATGCCCAAGAGTTCCATTCTCAGTTTATCCCTCTTTTCTCACATTTTGCTATACCCTTCAAGGAGAAAACCATGCTGCACTTTCCACATTTAACTTGGAAATCTCCTCAGCTAAATATGTAAGTTTTTCATTTTCAAATTCTGCCTTTTACATGACAACAGGATTCAATCTGCCAAGTTCTCTGCCACGTTAAAACAAGGCTCACCTTTCTTCCAGTTTGCAATGACACATTCATTGTTTCTATAGAAGACCTCATAGGAAGCACCTTTAGCATCCATATTCCTACCAACAGTCTCTTCAACGTAATTTAAGCCTTTTCTATCAAGCACTTCACAATCCTTCCAGTCTCCACCCACTTACCTAATTGTAAGGCTATTTCCACATTTTTGATATTTGTAATAGCAACCCCCTGCTCTTCTGGTACCAAAATCTGCCTTACTTTGCTAATCTGCTGAAAGCAACATACCACAAAATGGTTTGTCTTCAATAATTGTTATTTATTTGTTTTTAAATAGCGTCTGAGAAAATGTCCAAAACAAGGCATTGTCAAAGTGATGCTATCTTCGTGAAGTCCGTCTGAAGGTGTTCAAGGCGATCCTTATTACTTCTCCGAATGGCATGGTGCAGGGTGGTGCCTGCTGTTTTCTCCCTTCTCTTCTTGCTTCATTGATTTCAGCTTTTTACTTCCATGGCTTTTATTCTTTGTATTAATCCTATTTATAAAGGACTTCAGCAAGAGGATAAACACCCATCTTGAATGAGGTGTATTACACCTTAACTGATGTATTCTCATGAATAGGTCCTATTTATAATGGGTCCATACCGACAAGAATGGATTAAGTTTAAGGGGTACATACAGTTTCAAACCACCACAAAATCAGAAAAGGGAAGAAAATTAAAATAATTATAATAACGGCAGAAAACCTCCCAATATTTATTGAAAGACACGAATATGCATATTCAAGATGCCAATGAATCCCAAGCAGGATAAACTCAAAGAGTACCATGCCCAGACAAATAGAAATTAAACTGTCCAATGCCTTGGACAAGGAAAATGTTGTGAAAACTGCAAAAGAAAAGCAACAAATTATGTACCAGGGAAACCTAATAAGATTAAATGCCAATTTAAAATCAGAAACTACGTAGGCAAGAAGTCATTGGAACAAATTATTGAAAGTGCTGGGAAAAAAAAAAAATCAACACTCAAGAATTTTTTTGGCCAATGAGAATGTCTTCCAAAAATGAGGGAGAGAAAAATATTTTCCCAGATAAACAAAAGCTAAGGGGAGTCATTACCACCAGACCTACACTACAAGCAAAGGTGATGGGAGCTCTGCTGGATGAGGAGAAAGGACACTAGGTAGAGGACTGAAGCATAAAGAAATAAAGACCTTTGGGAAGTAACTGTATGGGAAATTATAAATACCAGTACAATTCAATGCACTGTTTGATAAGCAAATTCTCTTCTTTTTTCTTACATGTTCTAAAATGCAAAGGCATATAAAATAATGATGAATCTATGGTTTTAAATGTACATGTATAAAGATATAATTTGTAACAAATACAACACAAAGGTGGGATACCGAGGGTTATAGTGAAAATGTATGCGTATGCTACTAAAGTTAAGTTGGTATCAAACCAAACATGACTGTTATAAATTTGGGATGATAAATTTTAATCCAATGGTAACCACGAAGAGAAGATATGAAAAATATATTCAGAAAGAAATAAGAATGGACCCAATATGGTACAACAGAAAAAAGCAAATAGACATAAAAAAAAGAATTTAAAAAATTGAGGGTAAAAGAGGCTTAAGACTTACAAAGATGAAATAATAAAATGGCAGGGAAAAGTCCTGCATTATCAGTAGTTACATTAAATGTAAACTGATTAAACTCTCCAGTTAAGAGGCAGAGTTGGCAGATAGATAAAAATGCATGGCCAATTTATGATGTTTACAAGAGATTCACCATACATTCAAAGACACAAGTAGTTGAAAGTGGAAGGATGGGCACAAAACATTCTATGCAAATAGTAATCAAAAGGTAGCTAAGTTCTTTATACTAATATCAGATAAGAAAGACTTTATGGCAAATAGTGGTACAATATATTTAAAAATTGGTCAATTCAACAAGAAGACGTATCAATTATAAATATATATGCACCTAATGGTAGAGTCCCAAAATATATGAAGCAAATATTGAAGATATGATGGGAGAAATAGAAAGTTCTATGTTAATAGTAGGAGATTTCACCATTATTTTCAATAATGGATAAAATGTATAAACAAAACAGCAGTAAGGAAATAGAAGACATGAACAATACTCTAGATCAGTTAGATCTAACAGATATATATTTATCTTAACCTAGCACCAAAATATATTAGGTGCCAGAACAGGCCTCTATAAATTTAAAAATATTGAAATATACAATGTATCTTCTCCAACCACAACAGAATGAAGGTAGAATTTAATAACAGAGGGAGAACTGGTAAATTCAGAAATATGTGGAAATTAAACAACACATTCTTTAAGAGCCAATAAGTTAAAGAAGAAATCAAAAGCAAAACTAAGAAATATCTTCAAGTGAATAAAAATGAAGATAAGACATACTGAAACTTATGGGATGGATAAAGGCAGTACTGAGATGGAAATTTATAGCTTTAAATGCTTGCAAAGGAAAAAAATAAGAGACTTAACCAAAAAACTGGGAGAATTATAAAAAGAAGAGCAAACTAAATCCAAAGCAAGCAGAAGAAAGAAATAAAAGATTAGAACAGATAAATGAAATAGAACCAAAAAAATTGAGAGAATGAACAAAACCAAAAGTTTGTTCTCTGAAGAAATCAACAAAATTAACAAACCTTTATCTAGACTGAAAAAGAAAAATGAGAAAGGATAAAAATAATGAATATCAGAAATGAAAAGGGGAGCATTGCTACTGACCCCACTGAAATAAAAAGGAATATAAGTGGAGTCTATGAACAATTCTATGCCAATTAATTCTATGCCAGTTAATTAGATAACCTAGATGAAATGGATGAATTAGGAAATGCAAGCTACCTATATTGAGTCAAGAAGAAATAGAATATCTCAACAATCCAATTACTGGTAAAGAGATTGAATCAGTAATTAAAATTTTCCCAGCAAAGAAAGGCTCAGGACCAGATGATTTCACAGGGAAATTCTACCAAACATTCTAAGAAGACTTAATTCCAATTCTGCTCAAACTCTTCCAAATAACTGAGCAGGAAGAAATACTCTCTAACTCATTCAATAAGGCCAATATCACCCTCATACTAAGCTGGATAAAGATACCACAACAAATAAAAACTACAAACCAATCTCTCTTATGACAGATGCAAAAATCCTCAACAAAATATAAGCAAACTGAATCCAATGGTCATGTGAAAAAAACTATAAACCATAATCAACAGAGAATTATCCCTAGTATGCATGGTTGATTTAACCTAAGAAAATCAATCAATGAAATACATTAACAGAAAAAAAAGGGAAAAAAAAGCACACGATCATTTTAATCAACTCAGAGAAGGCATTTGACAAGACACAGCAACCTTTCTTGATAAAAACATGTAGAATACTAGAAATAGAAGAAAGCTTCTTCAACATGATAAAAGGCATATATGAAAAGCCCACAGCTACCATCCTACTAATGGTGAAATACTGTAAGCTTTCCATTAAGATCAGAAACAAGAGAAGGATGTCCACTTTCACCGCTATTATCAGCATTGTACTGGAAACTCTAATCAGAGCAATTATGCAAGAAAAAGAAGTAAAATGCCTCCAAATCAAAAGCCAATAGAACTTTCTTTATTTGCAGATCCTATTTAAAGAAAAAATGGAAAAATCAATAGCAAAGCTTCTTGAGGTAATAAATGAATTCAGCAAAGTGGCAAGGTACCAGATCAACCCCTCAAAGTCAGTGGTATTTCTTGACATAAGCAATGAACAATCAGAAGAAGTAATAAAGAAAAACTTCCATTTGCAAAATAACAACTAAATGAATCAAATATGAAGGAATAAATCAACCAAAGCATGTAAAGGACTTGTAGTCAGAAAACTACAAAAGATTGCTCAAAGAAGTTAAAGAAAACCTAAATAAATGGAAGGATACTTTGTGTTCTTTGATTGGAAAACTAAATATCATTAAAAATATCAATTCTACCCAAAGTAACTTATAGATTCAATGCAATCCCAATCAATAGTTTCACAACCTCTTTTGCAGAAATGTAAAAGCCAATCATCAAATTGGTATGCTAGAATAAGGGACCCATAATAGCTAAAGCCATCTTGAAAAAAAAAAAGGATGAAGTTGGAGGACTTCACACTTTCTGATCTTAAAACTTATTACAAAGCCACAATATTCAAAACAGCATGATACCAGCACAAGGACAGACATATAGGCCAATGGACTAGAATTAAGAGTTCAGATATCAAACTTCACATTTAAGACCAAATGATTTTTTTTCCAAGGTAGCAAAGACTACTCAGTTGAGAAAGAATAGTCTCTTCAAAAAATGATGCAGGGAAAATTAGATCTCCATTTTGCAAAAATAAAGGGAAGACCAAAAACCTCACACTATAAACAAAAATCAACTCAAAATGGATTTAAAACCTAAATATATGACCTAAAACTATCAAACTCCTAGAAGAAAACATAGGGAAGTATTTTCAGAACCTTGTTAGGCAATGGTTTCTTAGATTTTATACCCAAAGCACAAGCTAAAAAAAAAAAGAAAATATAAATAAAAGGAACTTTATCCAAATCTAAAACTTTTTTTCCTCAAAGGACTTTATCAGGGAAATAAACTGATAACCTATACAGTGGAGAAAATATCTATCTGATAAAAGATTAATATCCAGCAAATATAAAGAAACCCTTCAACTTAACAACAAAGCCAAACAATCCAATCTAAACATGGACAAAAGATTTGAAGAAATGTCTCTCCAAAGAAAATATACAAATAGCCAAAGGGAACATGAAAAGATGCTCAAAATCATTAGCTATCAGGAAATGCAAATCAAAACCACAATAAGATACCATCTCACACGCATTAGAATGATTTCTATTAAAAAATATGAAATAAGAGTTGTTGGAGGAGATGCAGAGAAATAGGAATACTCATGCATTGCTGGTGTTGCCATGTAAAATAGTGCAACTGCTGTGAAAGACATTTTGGCAGTTCTTTAGAAAGCTGAGTTAAGAACTACCATATAACATGGGAATTCCAATACCAGATACATACCTAAAAGAAATGAAAGCAGGTACTCAGGGAGATATTTGCACACTGATATTCATGAAGGCATTATTCACAATTGCCAAAAGATGGAAGCAATCCAAAGGTCTATTAACCCATTAATGGATAAATAAAATGTGGTATCTACACACATTGGAATATTATTCAGATGTAAAAAAGTGAGGAAGTTCTGATACATGGAACAACATGAATGAACCTTGAAACCATCATATTGAGTTAAACAAGTCAGGCACAAAAGGACAAGTCTTGTATGATCTCACTGATTTGAAACAATTAGAATAAGTAAACTCAAAGAGTCAGAATGTAGAACTCAGATTACCACAGGATGGGGTGATGATAGATAATGGGAGTTAAGGCTTAAAATGTACAGGGCTCCTAAAGTAAAAAAAAAAACAAAAAACATGCAGGGCTCCTATTTGGAATGATGATATGTTTGGGTAATGGATGGTGGTGATAGTAGCACAACATTGTGAATGAAATTACCAGAACTGACATATATATCTGAATATGATTAAAAGGGAAATTGTTTAGACTGTATATATGGTAACAGAATAACATTTAAAAAAAAAGTCCATGGAAATACACTACACAAACAGTGACCCTTAAGTTAAACCATGGACTTTAATTAACAGTTCAATTGTAAAAATGTGCTATCATCACTTGTAACAAATGTTGGACACAAAAGCAGTGTGTTGGAGGTGGGATGGTACATAAGAATCCTGTATTTTATACATGATTGTTCTGTAAACCCACAACTTCTCTAATAAACAGCAAAAAAAAATGGACAAAAAACTTGAATAGACATTTCCCAATTAACACAAAGGATCAGAAAGCAAATGCAAATATGCTTAATATCATTGGTCCTTAGGGCAATGCATAACTAAACTTTATTGAGATATAATTTCATATCCACTAGAATGCTGCTATTAAGAAAATGGAAAATTGCAGTTGTTGGAGAGGATGTGGAGAAATAGAAACACTTATTCATTATCAGTGGGAATGTAAAATGGTGCAGCTGCTGTGGAAAATAATTTGGTAGTTCCTTTAAAAGCTAAGTATAGAATTATTATATGCTTAGGCAATTCCACTTTAAAGTATATATATATACAAAAAGGATTGAAAGCAGGGACTTGAACAGGTATTTTCATGCCAATTTTCATAGCAATATTATTCATAATTTTCCAAAAGGTGAAAGGAAGCAACACAAGTGTCTCTCAACCCATGAACAGATAAATAAAATGTGAGGAATGAATGCAATGGCATACTATGCCATAAAAAGTAAGGAAGTTCTCATACGTGCCACAACATGGATGAGCCTTGAAGAGATCATATTGAGTGAAGTAAGCCAGTCACAATGGGACAAATATTGTGTCATCTCATTGATATGAATAAGCAAATTCAAACTCAGAAACTAGAAAATATTTTCAAACTAGGTGGGAGTAAGGAATGGGGAGTTAATCCTTAAATTGTACAGAGTTTCTATTTGGATTGAGGGAAAATGTTTGGTAAAAGATGGTGGTGATTATAACACAACATTGTGAGTGTAATTACCAGAACTGAATTATATATTTGAAGGTGGTTAAAAGGGAAAAATTTAGGTTATATGTATGTTACTAGAATAAAAATTGAAAGGAAAAAAAAAACACTAAAAACTAGGAATATACATCACAAACAGGGAACCCTAACGTAAAGCATGGACCATGGTTAATAGTATTTTTTTCGTCAATTGTAAGAAATGTGTAACATTAATACAAGGTATTAAAAATAAAAGGAACTTATGGGAACTCTCTATTTTCTGCATGATTTTATTTATACCTACAATTGAAAAATAAAGATTTAAACACAATTAGTAAGCATACTGACACAGACACATAAAACTCTACATCCAACAGTGAAATTTTCTTAGACAAACAAAAAGCATTTATGAAAGTTTTATAAATATCAGCTCCAGCTAATAACAAAATTTGCTATTATATCATGGGCCATCATGTTATATAACCCTGGGCACTTACGTAGTGTTATAAATCAAATGTGGAATAAATTAATAAATGAATCTTATTACCTTCAATAATAATTTTATTTGTCTATATATTTTACTGTATACTTATTTATGCTATCCTCTGTAGGGCACTATTATTCTACTTTAATTCTATAATGTTTAGGTCACTAAACTAAAATTGGTTCTATATACACTTAGATTGAAAATGGCTTGGGGCCTATGTACCTCATCTAGTATTAATTCAATAAGCATTTATGATTGGTCATAAGAGAAGCAATAAATATTATGATGTGGATGAGGCTCAAGACCTCTAAATTTGTTTCCAATTCAGATCTTTTGTTGTAATGAGGCCACATAATTTGTTCCTTAACCTCAACATATCCAAAAGGTATGTCATTATCTTTCCAAGCAAACCTATTCCTTCCCTGCTTTTTGGTTCTTTTTTGTTCTGTCAGTGAATTGCATCCACCCAGTAAAAATGCAGTCTGAGTTAGAAAATTCAGAGATTTTTTTCTTCCTCTTCAATTCTCACCACAATCTCCACTATTTAGATTTAATATCTCCTCATTTCTCATCTGGATTACTGCATTAGTGGGCTAACAACTCTTCCAATTCCTGGGTTCATTCTTTACCAATGCCTTCCTAATTGTACACTAAAATCACCTTTGAGAAATACAAATCAAATTATGACTCATCCATCTTAAATAATTCATTTTATTTCCCTTACTTGAAAGATAAATTCTAAACTCATTTGTGCAGTTTATAAGGTCTTTCCAGAGCTGATCCTTGCTCATTATTCCAACTTCAAATATTCCTTTTTCTCTCCTGCTCATCAATAGGCCTTTAGAACTGTGCCTTTTCAGATCATAGAGCATACCTCTATGATCTGAAATACCTCACTCAGTAACACTGCTTAAATAGACCTCTTTGCTTAAAAACTCTTCTTGCTTCACAGTCCACCCAATCTCAGTAATTTCCACATTGTTACTTACTCATCTTAACATCATCTTCTTGAATGAATTGTTTTGTAATCTAGTCTCTGTTGGTCCAGGTCATTTTCCATGTGCTATTTTAGCATTGTGTCCATAATTTTCTCATAATACTCATCCTTGAATGTATTGTTTTCTTTTGCATATATTGCCTATAAATTGCAAGCTCCTTGAGGATACAAAGAGAGTTAGTCATCTCTATATCACTGGTGCCTGTTATTGCTTGTCACATATGGGTCATATATTTCATAAGAAAGGCATGATGTAGAGTTAGAGGGAATTAAGAGAAAAATAAAGATGGGAAGGAAAGATGAAAGGATGGAAGCAATCTCTGCTCTCCATTAGTTAGATAAATTGATTTGGATATATGACACATGTAAAAAAATTAAGTTATTTATTCACGTTAGCTGATACTCGACTGGTTTTCTTCCAAATTTTCCAAAATTCTACAAGAAATACTTTGGAAATAAATTTACTTCTATAGTTATGAACAATATCACTCTTTAGTAATTTTAGTACATGTTGAAAAACATTTTCCTCTCAATTATCTGAAAAAGAATAAACTATATTCCTGCTTCAAAGATATAGCATTGTATTCCACCAATCATCCTTGAGTCAAGTAGTTAAAAGCAGGTTGTCTAATGTCTACTTCTTTTTGCATAAGACATAGCTTTGCATTCTTTCAGGTGTCTCTGTCTGTATCTCTTTCTCTTTCTCTGTCTGTGTCTATGTGTGTGTGTGTGTGTGTGTGTGTGTGTCTTCATCTCAACATAAAAGCTTCCATTTGGATTATCTAGACAAAGTTATTTTTATAGTAATAATATTAACAGAAAAGAATAACATGTACAGAGAACTTATTCTACACAGTCATGGCACTAATTTCCTTATTAGTATCATCTCATTAAAAAGCTACAAAAATCCCATGAGGTTAGTACTTGTGCCAGTTTGAAAAGGTTTATGTACCCTAATCAATCTTGTGGGAGCAACAGTTTCTTCTAATCCCTATTCAGTATTGTAAATTGGAAATTTTAATTAGCTTATCTCCATGGAGATGTGACTCAATCAAGTGTGGGTATTAAATTTGATTAGGTGAAGACATGGCTCCACCCATGCCAGGTGGGTCTTGATTGCCTTTACTGGAATCCTTTAAAAGAAGAAGCATTTTGGAAAAAAGCTAGAGAACAAGAGAGAAAACCACAAGATTCTGAGAGAGCAGAGAATGCCGCAGAACCACAAAGCAGCGAGTCCACCAGCCAGTGACTTTTGGAGATGAAGAAGGAAAACGTCTCCCAGAGAGCTTCATGAAGCAAGGGGCCTGGAGAGAAAGCTACCAGACACTGTCCTGTTTGCCATGTGTCCCTTCAGCAGAGAGAGAGAACGCTGAACGTCATCACCTTCTTGGGCCAAGGTATCTTTCCCTGGATGCCTTAGATTGGACATTTCTATAAACTTGCTTTAATTGGGACATTTTCTCAGCTTTAGAACTGTAAACTAGGAACTTATTAAGTTCCCTTTTTTTAAAACCATTCCATTTCTGGTATATTGCATTCCAGCAGCTAGCAAACTAGAACAGTACTATTATCACTATTTGAGTACTGAGGTAGAATTCCACTTATCAAGGCAACTCACTTCTGAGTGTAGAGATCTTAATAAGCTGAGGCACTAAGAAAAGGGTAGTGTCAGGAACCTAAGTAACAAAATGTGACTAGAACTTCATCTGTATCAGAGGAGAAAGAAAATGGTAAGAGAAATGGAAAGGAAGAGACACAGATTATTTGGCCAAATGAGAATAGTCAGGGGTCAGATATTGAAGGCATAGATTCCCCATGAGGTGATGTCCTACAGTGTTTAGGTCTTCCTTTCACCTTCATCCAACAAATTTTAATAAAGGAAGCTACATTCAGGAAAAATTCTTTCTGGTTTTTCTTTTCTTTAATCACAGGAAGGACTGACTTTGTTATGGGCCAAGACCAGTGAAATCAGCCACATTAATGGAAACAAGAAACTAGAGTGAGTGATGAAAATAAAAGAAAAGATCCTGTAAGAAAGCTCTTTGAGCGTCCATGTGTTATGGAACTGGTCATCAATGTCATAGTCGTTGAACCATACAGGTTTAGAGGTGCTCACCAACCCACCTGAGACAACAACTGGAGAGTGGCAAGATGCTGATTTGAACTCATGTCTGTCTAACATCAGAAATCACTTTGGTAAACTGATGTGCAGTGACAGAGATGGAGTAGTTGGGCAATATGGAAAAGGTGAGCCACGGCTCCTTGACTTCCCTATGCTTCAATTCTTTAAAATGAAGGGGACTAGAACCAAGCTCAAAGTATGGTTTTGAGGATCAAATAGATTAATATCTGTAAAATGCTTAGTATAGTGTCTAACATAATTAATATTGCTTTTTTATGTAAAGAAATTTAGCCGATATGTTGGGTCATTTTTACATTATCCGTATATGGGATATACCATTGCTGTAAACACCTATAGCTTGCAAATCAGTCTCTTACAAATATAGACCACATGTTACATGTGAAATGAAAGCAATATATATGATGTATATATATATATAGTATATACACAGTATTAGTTCATATAGTATATAGCTTGAAAATAAGTGTCTTACAAATATAGACTACATGTTATTTGTGAAATGAAAAAATATATGATGTGTATATATAGCATATATAAAATATTAGTTCATATAGTATATAGTAAGTATATAACTGTGTGTGTAGGTATATAGGTAGAAGTATATATGATTTTGTACACACATCTATAGATTTTATATATATATTTGATATTATACTGCCTTGTAAGCTGTAAAGTGCTTTATTAGATAAGGAATTACTATCATTGATTTACATTTTTCATATTTGAAAGTTAGGGTGCTGCTATCTTGCTTGACTAGAATTTTTCTTTGCCTTTCTATAAATCAGGCAATTGAGCTAATTATATTCTTTAAATTTTACAATTGGTTCCAAAAAAGTTAGCAATTAAAATAATATATTTTTGAGCTATTATTGTGTATCACCTACTCCAGTATTTAATGTGTCATATCTTAAAAGTAAACCAAAATTAAATATTTATTAAAATTCCATAGTGAGACAAAATTGTGATTGGCTTAAAAAGATCCCCCCCAAATCAACTTAACAAAAATAGCAAATCAGTACACTCTATAATAATCAAAGAGCACAATAATATTTCACACAAGTTTGAGAAGTAAGATTATTCAAGGGCAAGGTAGGAACTCCATAATAGTTAGCTACTATCGTTTATCACAGATATTAATGATTCCTATTTTGAGTAGGTATTAAATGTTTAATCCTGAATAGTGAGTGTTATGACTTCTGAAATTTTGTCTGACACTATTAGCATCACTTCTGTATGTTGTCACTCTTGCAAATTATAATGAAATTGGAACCTGAATTTACTATAAAATTACTTCTCCATATCCGGTTAAAAAAAATACAATTACACATATGGTAGACATGGTTAACTATACTCCATGCTAATCTCTGTGTTATGTTTGGCTCACCTAATTAACTCCACATTGTACTCCAGGCATGACATTCCTTCAGGCAGACTTTGGGGGAATCTCTTTTTTTTTTTGACATGGGCAGGTTCCAGGAATCGAACCTGGGTCTCTGGCACAGCAGGTGAGAATTCTGCCACTGAGCCACCGTTACAGCTCCCTGGGGGAATCTTTTGAATTCAACTGAGAGTGCCTAAGAGAGGCAGATAAATAACAAATAATTGAATGTTAAAGAAATCAAAGTGTTAGCTCTCTCCCAAGAAAAAGCATTTGTGATATTAAAACTAATGGTTCGCTAACAGTTGTCTGTTCATTTGCATAGTTAATTATTACATTTAACTTTATATTATGCTTCTAAGGAGCACTTAATCATTGAAAGAGAAAATAATTATGAGATAGAAATGTTCTGGTCTATCATGGACAAAAGAAGTGAACTATTTTAAGTGCCAATTTTTTTGAGAAGCAGTTGATAGAATGGATCAGTGACTCCTAACTAAACCAAAGTTTCCAAGGATTTTGTTTTGTTTTGAACTATTTTAAAACACTTTATTTTTTGAAACTTTTCACTTTGAAAAATTTCAAATCTATAAACATAAACAATAGTATATAATAAATTCCCATATACTCATTACCCAGCTTCAATCATTTTGAACTCGTGAGCAATCTTGTCTCGTTTAAACCCCTCCTTTCTCCAACAACCCAGACGTTATATCACTCATAAATCTCTACAGGCATTTCTAAAAGACAAGAGCAAATTTAAAAAGCTATGATGGTTATCATAGTTAAAATTTAGCATTAATTCTTTCCTATGATCAAATTAATGGTCAAATTTAAATGTCCCTTTTCCATATTTTGTTTGCTTGAATAAGGATCTGAAGAAATTCCACACTCTATATTTAATTAATTTGTTCCTTAGATCTCTTTAAGTCTATAGATTTCCCCATCCCTCTTTTTTTAATTTTGCAGTTTATTTGTTGATAAAACTGGATTATTTCTCTTGTGGAGTTTCTCATGTTCTGGAGCTTGAGGATTGATTTCCCTTGATGTTGTTTAATGGTCCAGCATCCTTTATTGTTCTGGTAGCTGAATCTAAAATGCAATATGTTTCCATTTTTGGCAAAATTCTTCATTGAGGATGTTGCATACTTCCATTAGAAGGCAAATGAAGTCTGCTTTTCTTGCTTTGTTTGTCTTCTTGGGTTTGTGTATGTGCGTGTGCGTGTGTTGGCTACTGACGATCATAGCCTAAATCCATTATTTCCTTCAGGGCAAAATATTTGGCAAAAAAATTTTTCTGTGACATATAATGCTTGATTTTTATTGCCAAGCCCTGCTATCCATACTAGAGAAATAGATATTACTAAGATACAGTGAATTATTCTTTTATTAAACATAATAATTTGAAATATCATTTAATGTAGGACACTGTGTTGAGCATTAGGTATACAAGGATGAATAAAACACTGTCCCAACTCCAGATTAGCTAGTAGAGTACCAAATAAGAAAAAGATGTAAATAAAAATGTTCAAATATCATGATCACTATCTTGATGTATGAAGGGAAAAGGATGATTAATGGAGAAACAACTGCCAGGCAATTTTGGAGATTTTTACTCTGCATACTGGTGATTCTCTGTGTGCTTTTTATCTAAAGAATTTAAATTCTTTTTAAATAATTGGGGGAAAAATTAATTGGACCACTTTATAAAAATAGGAAATAAAAAAGTAAATTCCCAAATATGAATCTAGCACAACCATTAATAGTATAGACCTATTTTTGTATAGTTAAAAATTTAATATGTGTAGAGTTTTATATTTTTGCATTTCCCAATAATTTCATATGCTGGCTCAAATATTTTGAAGACTATGATTTTAAATGACTAAAAATGTATTTTTATTTTATTTCATTAATTCTGTTCTAACGAATCATTTATATAGTATTGGATATGTATGTTGATACCAATTGCTCACTTTCATAAATAATATTGAAATAAACATCTTCATGTATGCGACTTTTGTCACATTTTCTATCATTTCCCTTTGTGACATTACCAGAAAAGAAATGCATACAGCAAGTCATTTAAATTTCATTATCTCTTGACATTTATTTCCAAGTAAATTTAGAAAAGAATAGTAATTTTTATTTCCTTCAACAATATCAGTTTTACCTCCATTTATTATTTGCAAATATTATTATATCTCAAATAATTTTTAGTTCAATAAGTAGGAATAATAAAAAACAACACTGTTGTTTTAATTCCAACTGAATTGAATGTAGGAATTAAAACATTCTGAGTGTTTTTCAAATACATTCTTTTTTTTAAATCCATTTCCTCTTTGAAACAAACACAGAAGTTGAAACAGCTCCCGCCACCTTTCCCTTGAGGAATCATTGGTATTGAGCTGAGAAAGCTTTCTTTTTTAATTGCACTATCTGATATTTAAATCATAAAATAGTTTCATATTTCAATTATAAAATTCTAGCGCAATGTGTGATATTTTTTATCAAGTTACTCATACATAATTAAAATATTTGCTTCATAAAATATAGTCCAGAGTTTTAAAAAAATGGTTTTTGGAGTAGTACAGTCTAAGTTTAAAGCCCAGTTCTGCAACTTGATAAAGTTTGACCTCAGGCAAATTGCTTAGCATTAGTAACCTCAGTTTTATTATCTGTTAAGTGAAAGTGAGAATATCTAATATTCAGGGTTGTAGAGACTAAATAAAACATCTTGTATAAGTTGTTCAGCACAATGACTTGCATAAAATGCATGGCTTTTTTTTCTAGAAATATAGTGATTTTCTTCCTAGAGATAAAATAATAGACAATAAAAAGGGTTGCATTCTAATTGCTAAAAATAGGGATAAAAGCCCCTTCTCTTGAAAAGTTTCTAACTCTACTTCACTAGCTCTATCTGCAATATTCCTGGCATTTATCTTACTTCCCACGGTTTTTCATTTTTAAGGGAAAAGAAATATAAAACTAACAACTATACCATATTAAATTTGAGCCACTTGCTAACTGTATTTCATTTAATACAATCGTAAAAAAAAGGTAGAGAAAGAAAATAGAGAAACAAATATTCAGAGAATTGATGCAATTTTGTATGTTTCCACAATGAGTTAATGGCAGAGCCAGGATTTGAACCCAGTCTGTGTGACCCAAGACCTTTGCCAAGTGTGCTGCCATTTCCCAGAATAATCATGACATGGGGTTCTGTGGAGAGACTGGAATGGATGATGAATTGGGCCCCATTAGGGAATGTGTTCAGAACACCACGTCTCATTTATGACTGTTTGGGAAGGCTTTTCACCAGGCCTCCAGCCAGCCAGCACTCACCTCATCCTCTAGGTTTTAACATAGATGCCACTTTCTCAGGGGAGAGACTACATCCCTATCCCAACCCCGCCCCCTTTAAGATGCAGTTACCCTCCCTGTCACACACTTTATGCTTCCTAATTAGCATTTTTTACAATTATACAACTCTTTTAATATTATTTGTCTAATGCCTATATCCACCCCCCAAGTTAATAAAATCTGTGATAGAAAAGAGGATGATCGTCTTGCTTAGTACTTCAACTTGGTCCCTGGCATGTGCTGTGTGATATACAAATAGTTGTTGAATAAATATACATAAAACTATTGAACTCATTTATATATTTTTGACTGTGCATTTTTTTAAAAGATGGGGAACTAGATCAAAAATGTTTGGGCAATAGTGGTTGATAGTATTTATTAGTTTAGCTAAATAGAGAGTCTATGAAACTGATGCAAACATATGAAAACTAAGGAATAAGATATCCTCATCAATCAACAAACTTGATTTAGGGGTATTTTAAGAGGACTGAATATATATATATATTTTTTCATTTTATTGATGTCATTATTAGGTTACTACTTAAGTTCTGTTTTGTTTCTTCTTGTGACTGGCAACTAAAAAGCAGCAGCATAGTCTGATTCAATGTTATACCCCTCATTACACTCTGCAAAAGAAAGACCACACGGGATGCCTCCTCCCAGTGTATAGCTGACAAGTAAAAAAAATAAGCAAAAATTATCTTATTATTATATGGCATTGAAAGAAACTAGTTATTAACCTCTAAGCATGTTTAATAGTTTAGCAGTTATGGAGTGCATGGATAAGACCTAGAGCATGCTCCTTTTGATTTAAATTTATGAATACATAACAATTCCTCTAACAATGTATAGTCTATTGTATCCACATTACTGAGTGTGAACTTTGATTCTATAGGTAATATATACGTCCATATTATTTGGGAAAAAAAATTCTTAAATTGTGAGAGCCTGACATAGTGGTTTGAGTACCTGCCTAAGATCATGAAAAAAGGCTATGATAACCTACTTTGTGCCTTTAGGCAAGTTTTTTACTTGGGCACTGGATCTCTTTTCTAGTAAATGAAGGAGTATTGGCTTCTAAGGGGTTGGTTCTTATAATCTGGATGGAGTGATAGTTCAAAAGTTGAAATCTGGGGCCTCTGGGCCAAATTCAGCCTACAAATGTATTTTGTTTGACCTGTACAGTTTTTAAAACATGTTCTTAAAATAGCTGCAAACAAAAATGGATCACTTATAAAATACAAATTTAAGGCTTCTTTTGAAAATTCAGGAAATCTGGCAATACTGAACCAGCATTCATATGAGAACTTTGGCTGAAATTGATGACCTAAACAGTCACCTTTTAGATGGATCATTTGTTTCCACTAATCTCTATTTACTTCTTGATACCAAATTTAAGTGTCAGGTGGCAATCATTAAATCACTTTACTCTTTGGCTTGATTGTCATTTTTTAAAATCCTGACCACTTAACTCATTTATGTTAGTTACATTTCCAGTATTCTACCCCTTGCTCTGATTAAAGGATAAAGAATTTTGCACAATCAAATTCTGCTACAAGCTCATGATATGATTGAAAGCAAAAAAAAAAAAAGCTAGGCTTTCCTCTGAGTAGATTAATAAAACATGCCCCAGTGGAGTATCATCATTTTTGTGTGTGTGTATCCCAACACCTTGAAACATAGAGTCAGCCCCACCCCTGCTTTTCCAGGTTTTTATTGTTCATTTATACCTAGTACAGTATCTGTGAGTGCTACCACACAGGGTAACACTCTACCCTCCTCATCATTCTATACTGCAACCCCAAACTTCGATTCTCTGACAGATGATTTGAAAAACCTATTTGCACTAAAGTGCAAATGACCTTAACTTGATAACCTCTTCAGTGGTCATTATTGATCCTAGTTTGAGAAACTGAAGAGTAAACCAACTTCCTTGTCCCAAACACCTAGAAGCCTACAGAAAAAAAAAAAATCTGTCATCTAAACATGAAACAACGACTTTAAAGTTGAAAATTTCAGAGCCTTTAGTGAGTTAAAGATGTCTTCCAAGTGCCACAAATGACACCAGAAATGCATATAGCACTTTAACCCAGAAATAAGACTTTTGTATGTTCAAAGTGAAATGGAAATGAAGGTGAAATATTTTGCTTGAAAGAATCATATCATTGAGATAAGCTTTATTTAAATTGGGCAGAATTATCTAGAGAGCTGAGTCATTTCTCTTCATTTGTCCCATGACTCTATATACACTTTTTAAATAGAACAATTAAATAATTAGAACAGAAAATGACACCTTAGATGTATTCTGGCACAGATCTTTCATTTTACGGATGAGGTAACTGAGGTTCAACGAGGTTAAGTGCTTTGCTGACAATCACTAATTCTTCTAGAAACTGGAGTCTCTGACTTCCAGTCTTGTGATTCTTACATTAGGCTACGCAGCTACTTAACACACGTGAAGAAAGATGCATATAGTTTAATGATCCTTCCACTGACAGACTGGCATTTATGGAAAAAAGAGAAGGCCACATTCCTCGACATTAGGCAGAGAATTTGGTTAATGTTATCTTTAAATATTTCCTTCAGAAGGGATAAGGGCTGCTTTGAAATTATAAGAGCATGTCTCATCTTATGTACCTCATCTTCCTTTATTGTGAACAAATGAGAGTTTCAGTTTAGCTTACTTAGGATTTAGTTTAATTGAGTAAGGACAGGATTAAAGGCTACCTTGGAAATAAAAAAATAAAAGTTTCTTTGTCAATTACAGTGTATTTTTCCCAGAAAATTCTCTTTCTCATAGTTAATAGGAAAAAGACTGATTTCTAGTACTAGTAAAAGGAACATAGGAACAGATGTGCTTTTCAAGGTTGATGTTTTCCTAAACTCTTCAAAGAAAAGCTAAAAATTCATACAAATCTCATTAAGTGTAAATATGCTTGATTTAAGTAAACTTTCATCCGTTATTTTGAAGTTGGAATATACCTCTGAGTTCAACTAGTTAATAAGGGCCGAATTGGGTTAAAGTAGATTTTAATTTCAATTGTGAGAGTATAAAAATGTAAAGAATTTTCAGCTCCATATTTAGTTGGATCCTTCAAAATATGCTTGCTGACTGATGTCTGTTATTTGATCCATTTGTTTTAAAACTATATTGTGTTTGGAAAAGGATGCTCGGTCTTGTTGCTATGTGGTGATTTTTTTCTTGCAATTTCTTTTAATTACCCTTGTTTGTTTTATGCTACTAACATGGTGCTATATCATTCCTATTAGTGTTTGCAAGTTGAAGCACACATGTGTCACAAATCCTGACAGTAAATAATTAAAGTATTTAAATAAACTTGTGTATATGCTGCAGTTCTCTGGTTGAACAAATTTGTAGAGCAAGATTTTCAACTGATCTATAATTATAGTTGCCAATGACTGGCACGCTCCTTACTGAGTCATATTAATTTACACATTAAGCAACCATCTGTAGGAATTTTCATAGCACCTTGTGTGCGGCGCTATATATCACATGATAATCCTGAAACTCCCCGGCCACTAGGGAGTTTTTAACACCACTGTTGGAGGTTTATAGTAGGAAACAAATTGTTCTAGACACTTACATTTTTCTCGTCCTTATTACAAGGTTGCCTAATGATACAAGAAATGTGTGCAATTGTTTGGACCCCTAATAACAGAACAGTTGGTAAACTGAGAGCATTCATTTGATGTCTTTAAAAAATGATCTTGGCTATAAGTTATCAGCTTAACAAGGTTTATGGAGCAAGTTTCCATCATTTCCTCTGAAAAGGTTGAATAACCTCAATATTTGAACTATAGTTCACCAATTAGGTTATTAATAGATTGTATTATAAGTCTATTAGCATGCTTTCCTAAGGAGAAATACAAGGATACTGTTATTGCCCTATTTTGCTGATTGAAGAAAGGCAAAATGATTTTAATGTCTGTAGCAGAGATATTATAAACTGGTGAAAGGTGTGTTAAATCCCAGTATGTTACCTTATATAATGTTTAAATTAAAGGCAATACTCAGGCAAGAATTATTTGAAAATCAGAAGTGAACATTGCTTCATTTTTAGCGAGAGTTCATTTATGGAGCACTAAACAATTGGGAAAGCTAACTGAAAATTTCTCAAACCACTCAAATAGCATTGATTTAAAGTACGCTTGAAATACAAAAACTACAACATCCATAGTAGTTGCCGGTGAATTCCAGGGCTGTGGAAGATGTTTCAGATTTCTGATTTAGTCATTTCTCCTTTAGCCAGAAGCATTGTAATGCATTTAAGAAGAAAGGAAGGGAGAGAGGGAAGAAGGAAGGAAAGAAAGGAGATAAGGGGGAGAGAAGAAGGAAGGGAAAACGAAAGGTGAGGTGGGGCAAGGCAAGGTGACCAAGTTCATATTCAAAAGAAACCACATTAATAGCACAACCAGAAACAAGTATGATAGCTGTTTAATTGAGAAATATAAAATAGGATGGAGTAAAAGAGATTTTCCTATTTATTTTTAATAATAATGCCTCATCCTGCAAGTCATTTTCATTAAGCAAACCACTCACAGTGCTCCCATGAATAAAGAGGAGAATATTACACAGAAAAAGGACCAAGGAAAGGGTTTTCAAAGGAAAATACTCCAGCAAAGGAGACAACTCTTTCAGCATGTCTGTATCACATAATTTTACCAGATAGGACATGTGTGATGACACTTAATCTGTATTTAGTCATAAATTGCTTTTAACTGTACATCTGAATGATACAATTGCAAGTGGGAGACAATGCACCAATTGGTAGAAAAGAGATGTATTCTTCACTGAATATGGACCATGCCACTTTGGAACAGTTTTCCCTATCACAATGCTGGCTTTCTATTTGAGTCTTTTCTGCTCTGCTGGACAAATAGGCATGTTGAGCTCCTATTTTTTAATTATTATAGTCATACTAATATTGAACAGAGATCATTAACCCAAAACAATGCTGCCTGTTTTTTATTAACCCCACCTGCCAAAAAAATATGGGGTTTTATTTGTTTTTTATTTATAGTTCATAAACCAAAGTTTTAAAGGCTTGCAAGTCATCTGATCAACCTTATTATTAGTTTAATATGAGAATGATTAGTTTAAAAACAAGTGTGAAATGCTGATGAATCAAATTAAAGCATCTGTCTTGCACTGACTTATATTGTTGTGCTATTTCACAATATCCCTCTCCTCTATGAAAATGGTTACACTGTAAAACACTATTAAATCTGGAAAGTGGGGAGGTTGTTTCTATTTAAATAAATAGGTTCCCAATCTTAAAGCTGAAGGAGTATGCTTATACAATCTGTGATCATCATCTGCCAATCAAATGGAGACCTACCTATGGTCAGTGTGGCCTGTTGAATTCAAATAATTCCCTGGAATAGGAAAGATCAAATCCAGTGAGGCATTTGGCTGTATTCCCAGATTAGAAAATGAAAATAGTTCATCATCTTTGTGGACAGGAATAGAATCCCCTCTCAGGGACAAAAAGATATTTGGCAATCTTCTTATTATAATTTATCCTAGCACTGATGAGGGCTTTGGCAAGGTATGGAATCTTCACAGGAAAAGGTAGTACTCCATTTTTATTACTCTATTTGCAATGTTGTATCACATCTTTACAATTATTTTTTTGGTCAGAGTGGGAAAGTATGATAAAGTTCCTGGCATGTAGATACATCTATCTGGCTTTTAAATGAGACCTAGGACAAAAATATGTAAACAGTTCATGAGCTCCTCACCTAGAAAATGAAAAACAAATAAGCAGGGAGGTACAACGGTGGCTCAGCAGGCACAATTCTTGCCCGCCATGCAAGAGACCCGGTTCTTTCCCAGTGCCTGCCCATGCAAAAAAAAAAAAAAAGAACAAAGAGACAAAATATCTGAAAAACAGCCAAACTTCTTTGTAATGTCTGATCATTAAGAAGTGAGAAAACAAATGTATATAGTACATCAAATAATTATGTTCTCTTTTCCTAAAAAAAAAGATATTTGAGTTCCAACACTTAGATACTATAGCATAGGAGATTAGAAAGAGTACTACTTAAGAAAATAGCATGTACTATAATCTAATTTACTATTTACTACATCTGTTAAAACTCTTGGCACAACAACAGTCTTGGGTTTTGCTAGTTAACAAATAATTTGTTCCCCAAGAAAGAATATATTAAGGAATACACTAAAAGTTTGCATCATTATGCAATAAGTAGATTTAGGATTAGTATTCTGTATCAAATCCATTCTTATTCAATGTTTCTGAATTCTTAATAATTATTACTGGCTTTATTTTATCAGCGTAAGGTAATCATTGTATGATGACATAATAGATTTTACATGAGCAAAAGTTTCAGATGATTCCACAATTGCATACCCAAGAATGCAATTGTGGGAACCCAAGACATAACTGAGGAAGCACAAGATTATTGTAACCTACCAAGTACAGGAGGAACAATGGATATTCCAGGTATTTATATCCTCAAGATCACAAAGAAGTCACCAGACTTTTCTGCTAACCATTAAATCCTCATATATATATATAAAACAAACTAGCTAGATCACTTACTTAAAATAGAGTTTGAAAAGCAATAACTACAAAGGGAGAAAAAAGCCTTTACAATGGAGAAATTTCATGGAAAATACATCAACCAGGAAACAAATAGCATTATCCGTAACAGATCAAAGTGACATTACATGACTCCTGGGAGATACAACTGAGCAAGATTTAACATCAACTAGATAGAATTCTTCCCACAAATATTTAAGTGGAGTATAATCATGAAACATACACTGAAAAAATCCAAAACAGGTTGCAAGAGGAACCACCTTGGACAATTAAAAGTTCTATTATCATGAGAACAAAACAAACAAACAAAAAAAAGGTAAATAATTGTTCTAAATAAAAAGAACTACAGAAATATGGTAGTTAACTGATATATGTGACCCTTGATTGGCTGATAGCTCCAGAACAATAACAAAAATAGCTATAAAGGACATTACTGGGGCAATTTTGGGACTATATATAAGTTAAGACTGTTTCATCAATTTTAAATTTCTTGAGAATTATAATGTTCCTGTGATTATGGAGAAAATATCCTCATGATTTTTCATCATTATTAAGAGCTACATGCTCAAATATTTAAAGTCATGGTTTACGTAACATTTTAAGATGGTTCAGCAAAAATTGTGTGACTGTGTGTGTGTGTATGAAGAGAGTTGAAGTGGTAAAGTGTCAATGGTTTCTAGAAATGCTAAAGAATATATGGCTGTTACTTATACTACTCTTTCAACTTTGCCGCTGGTTTGAAATGTATCAAAATTAAAAGTTGGAGGAAATACAGCTTCCCAGGCAGTTGTAAATGATGTCGTCAAATTGTCCGTAATCTTTAGGTAATTTTCTTCTGAGCAGTATCATTGAGATACTTCCACATCTCAGGCAATGTCTTCAATGCCAACTGGGTATACTGATTGGTATCATGGGCAAGATGGAAAAATTTGCCATCAGTTCTTGAAGTTCAGAGAAAGTTCCTGAAATTTGAAACTGTGCTTACAGCATTTCAAATCTAAAGCTCTGGATAATGTGGAAACAATATGTGATAGCAAGTATGCAGAGAGCTTCTGAGTTGGTAACAAGAATATTGAAAAGCACACCATAAGGCAACCTTTCATGAAATGAATTTCTAGAACAATATATCACTAGATGGCAAATGCAAAGTGAAGATACAAGAGGAACGATCCCTCCTGTAAAGTTATAAACCAAGTTCTAATATATGAGTAGATCTAAGTTAGAGTGCAGTGCCTGATGTGTAGCAAGTTGACAATAAATACTTCTTGAGTAAATTAATGAGCGCATAAAAGAAAATGCAATGATCCTACACCATCACTCTGAGCTACTTTGGAAGCTTCTATTCACAATCTATACTGATAGTTATTAGCGTGGGGACTGTTTTCAATTCCCATGGAAAAATAAGAGTAAGAACATTTTATTGTGCTTACCACCAGCTCTATCTAGGTATTGTGGCAATGCTTCAGTGTGACTTCTTTGATGAGGGAGAATTTCCAGCGATAATAATATCAGCAGAATTGATTGAAAAATGAAATTACTATTGCTTTCTCATATACCTGTAATATATTTCTTTTATTGTGTGTTTATTCAACACTGTCTAAGGTTCTTATAAATAATTAATACACCATGCATTGTTGTTTTTGAGTGGAATATCAGATTTTTCTTTGGTTCAAAATTAACTGAAAAGCCTTGGGGATTAGATATTGATGTTTTTCAGAAACTTCCACTGTAGTATTGTCAAGCGTTGCTCATGAATTCTGAAATGGACAAAGTAATTCTGAACAGTTATATAAATTACAGCAAATCTCATCTGAAAAACTCATATCAAATGTAGTTTCACAGAGAATCTAATAGAAATGTGTGATTTGGGATGTAGCTGGGTACTGGATTTTACAGTATCTAGAGAAGGAATTCTATAAACAATTTCATTGTCACTCTAAGATGACATTTTGAGTTCTACTGGACAATCAGAAATGGTGTTTTCTCCAAAATTACAAATTAGCAAGATTATACATTTCAAACATCTTTGGCTAACTTTTAGTAACCAACATTTAAAAAAATTTCTTTCCCATTAATTGCATTCTTCTTCTAGGAAGCCATCGATTGATATTCATAGAATTCTATGATTAAAAGAATCTGACAAATGATGTGGTCTATTTTCTTATTTCTCAGGTAAGGAAATTGAGGCACATGAAGGTGTAATGACGGGTCTAGTTTCTAGACATGGCATATCTGGGTCCAAATTCAAGTCTTGGTATGTAGGTTCAGTGTATTTATACTTCATTTAACTGTCTTTCATTAATGATTTTGTTCTTTTGAGGGTCAAAATAGTCCTCTCGGGCCTGTAATATCTTAATTGCTCCAAAGTATTGAATTTTATGAATTAAGAAAAAGAAGAAAAATACCACTGACTTTGAGTTGCATAATATGGGAAGAATTTTAGCAATGAGAGTTGTAGGGGAAAAAAAGGTATTACTGATTATGAAAATTTCCAAGAAGGTAATCCAAATGGAAAACCCAAATCTTAGATTTAGTAGAAAATAGTATGAAGCTACATTAATGGTTAAACATCAGCAAATCTGACAAGTATTATGAATATTATATTAGTATCACTGCTGAATTTTTAAAACACTTAATCTCCTCAGAGACACCAATTCTGTGGGGTGAGTAGTTGGAATATGTCCTGATATATGCTAACACGAAGTTGTGAGTGGTGTCTGAGTCATCATCCCTCAAGGCAACTTGTAGGGCAAAAATATAAATGTGACAACTCAGTCTGTGACTGTCTAGTAGAAAAATTTCTAGAACCTAACAAGTTCGATTAAGAAAAACAAATTTTGTGAAACTACATTTTCTTTCACCAACTGACAATTTCCTGAAGAACTAGTCATGTCAATTTCTCTTCTTAATAATCGTCTATAGTCCCACAATGTTTTTTAGATTGACAACTATATCTCACAATTTTATGGTACATGAAAATTCCAAAAGCATTGTATTTAATCTTTATAGCATTATTGTGAGATAGTCTCATTTTGCAAATTACACAAATGAAGGAACTGAGGCTAGAGAAGTTTAGATAATTTGCTTTAGGGGACTTGGCTAATAAATCAACAACCTGGAATTCAAGCCAGATTGAGGCTTTTTCTTTTTCTCCCTACAGAGCCACATTATTCAGAGACTAGCAGTCATAATTTTGTGCTTAGAGGACCACAAACTGTTGCCAAAATAAGTGATTTGGCTGTGTGGTACACCCATGTAAGAGCTGAAATTCACTGTGACCAAAATCTAGTGGAAAGTGGTTTTATAATAAAGAAAGAGAAACAAGAGCAATGGGCGCATTTGATTAGACATAAATTAGGAAAATACTCTACCTTTCCTTTTCCTTGACTTTTACTATTTGGAGGAAGTGGATGATAATTTGAGAGCCTCTCTCTTTCCTCTCTCTCCCTCCCTCTGTCTCTTTTTTTCTCTCGTTCTCAAAAAAAAAATTATAAAATATTTATCAGATGTAAAATGTGGCAATTTTACATTAAAAGATTTTTTTTTGATAAAATATAAACTTGAGTTTATTTTTACATAGACTTTACATGGTGTTTCACTTTCCTAACTGGGTTGGCTTAAACAATGTGAATTCATTGGCTCATGGTTTTGAGGTTAGGAGAAGTTCAAAATCAAGGTGTAATCAAGGTGGTACTTACTTCCAGAAGGCTGTGGTGCTCTGGGGCTGATCTCCAATGATTCCTGGTCCTTGGTTTTCCTGTCACATGACAATACACAAAGCCACCTCTCCAGGTTACTCCTCTCCCTTCAGGATGTCATGGACTTGCAGCTTCTACTAGGGGCTTTTTCCTCTCTATGACCTTCCCTTTAAGGCCTTCAATGATAGAATTAAGACCCATCCTATTTCAGCTGGGCCACAACTTAACTGAAGTAACCTCATCAAAAAGTCCTAGTTAGAAGAGTTCAGACCCAAAGGAATGGATTAAATTTAAGAGGATGTTTTTCTGGGTTACATAGCTCCAATCCATCAAACAAGGTTTGAAAATTAATAATACAAGAATGTGTGAGAAGAAAATAGGCTAACAACACCATGAGCTGTTGATTTAAGCAACTGAGAGAAATAAGAATTGAGTTCTAGTCTTTCATCTCTCTTAATGACCTTATTGAATCAATCACTAAGTCCCATCCACAATTCCACTGAAATTTAAAACCGTTCATTCCCAAATCCTCCATCATTGTCTTAAGACTCTTAGCATTTCATTCAATTAATAAAATTGTTGCAAGCCTGCTATGTGTCTGGTGATATCCTAGGCTCTTCAAGATATATTATTGAATAATACAGAAGATCTCTGCCTTAAATTCTAGTGAGAGAGAAAGACATATTATTCATATTTTTTATGTTTTACAAAGTAAATTATATGGTATGATGGAGGATGATAGATGTTTTTCAGGGAGAAAAAGTACAGCAGGATATGTTATTTATGAGTGCTAAGTGGAGATAAAGTTTGCAGTTTTAAATAGGGTGGCCCAAAAAGTCCTCTGTAAAAGGATAACACATGAGCCAAGATTTAAAAGTCACAATGGAATTCAAATGTATAGTTATGGGGCAAAGAGTCTAAGAACATACTTGGTGTGAATAAGGATCAGTAAGGAGGCCATGGGGCTGGCATGGAGGGAGCCAGGGAACGAAGAGTAGAAGATGAGGTCAGACAGGTGATAGAAACTTACACACTGTTGATTATAGATGTTGTCTTTTTACCCTCAGTAATTTAGAGAATCATTGCCTGATTTGAGAGAAGTGGCATGCTCTGATTTAGTTTTTCTAAGAATAGCTCTGGCTTCTGTGTTATGACTAAATCACAGAGGGCAAATATAGAAACAAGAAGACCAGTTAAAATTTTATTATAAGAATCTAAGAATTCATTTCTCGCTTCGTCTATGAAAATAAACTTTCATAAACCTTTGTCTGCATGCCTTTCAGTCGGTCTATCAATCTGACATAAGTTATTTTCTGAACTGCAAATCTGATCATGTGACTTACCTATTTCAAAATTTCAATGGTTACCAGTTGCCCACAGAATTATGTCCAAACTCTTCATAGAAAGCTTTTCAAAATATGACCCCAATCTATTTTTCCAGATTAATCTCCAACTTTTTTCCCCACTTCTGATGTTTTGGTTTTAGTTACAAAAGGTCAGCTGCTGGTTCCTGAACATGCAGTGCTCCTTTATGCCTCTGTGCCTTCGTGTATGTCATTCCTGCTGGGAGGAAAGTACATTTATTTTTCCTGCCTGGTGAACTTTAAATTTTCTAACTGGGATTCAACTCAAACGTCATAACTTCTTTGAAGACTTCCATGAATCTATATCGCAAAACTAACCCTTCCTCCACGACATTTTGTTGCCCTTCGTATATGTCCTTGCTTATTACATTAGTTATTTCTTTATGCATCTGCCTCCTGGATATATTATGACTTCATGAGATATAAAGCACGATCTGGCTGTTTTGATACCACATATCTTGAATTATCATGGAGTAGATATTGAATAAATGTTTTCTATTAAATGAATGAATAAATTAAAGCCATTTTTAACATGAAGCATATGGCATTAAACATTATATACTTAATAGTTCTTTGAACATAAAATTGTAAAACGAAGCCCTTGAGAAATTTAGAATGATTTAGTGGATAAGAAGCTAGTTCACACTGGCACTACTTATTTTTGACACATTTGCTAAAACACCTTTAATGAAAACCTATGTTGCAGACTACGCTCTTGGTAAATTACAAGTTTTCTGTCAAACTCCACTTCAAATTATATCTCTTCTTAAAACACTTCATTGTTCATTGGCTCATGCTAATTACTAGGAGTACAAAGATAATATTCAATGCCCACAACAACCTCATAAATCAAGAAGGTCGGATATACACAAAACAACCACCTTAGGAAATGAGAGCTGGTGCTGCAAATCACCGGGGAAAGACTCTTCCATAAAGATTTTTAGGAAAACTAGCTCTCCACAATGGATTAAAAAGAAGTTTGATAAATTCCAGATGGGTGAGTGACTTAAATAAGGAAGAAAATTCAAAACTTGTATGGACATGTAGACAAAGCTTTTTTTGAAAAAAAATCTCAAAGTAGGAAGAATTTTTTAAACAAGATAGAAAGATTGCATAAAAGAAAAATGGTTAAAACTAACCTTGTCAGGATAGGGAAAGTTTAATATAGCAAAAAAAAAAAGGATGGAAATGTTACAACAGAAGATAAATACTGATTTAAAAGGCAAAAGACAGATTAGAAAAGTATGACAAAATTTGGGACTAGAAAAGGATTAGTATCTGGAAGGCACACGCAGGTCTTACCATTTAAAAAATCCAAATAGGAAATGGACAAAAGGTATGAGCAGGCAATGCACAAAAGAGATAATGCATAACAGTAAACTTAGAAAATAACCTTTTTAATAAAGGTTAAACTACCTGTTAATATAGTAATAATGATAACAAAATGATGGTATTATCTTTGAATGTTTTATACATGCTAGGCGTTATTCTAAGCATTTTACATATATGAAAATTGTATATACCATGCATAAAGTCCTGTTTTGAGCACTTTCAATGCAAGTAATTTCTACACATTGCAGCATTTCTATATTGTAGATATTATTATCCTCTCTAAGTCAGAAGATATTAAGTAAACATGCTTATCAAATATATTGTTTTGGGATATGTAAACATATATAAAGCTACGTGCAAACAATTCTATATACCGTTTTGTTATACATAAATAGTAAAATGACAAAAATGAGAAAGGGAAGTATATTTAATAAACCTGATTGTGATCATCTTAGGAAAGAGACTGGATTAGAAGTATGAGGGATATTGTTAAAATCGAAGTAAGATCAGATCACTCCGTTTCTTTGAGTAAAATCCAAAGTCCTCACAAGTCCTACAGAGTCTTGCATGATTTCAGCCCCTTGTTGCTTCTTTCCTTCTCTGCTGTTTCTCTCTCCACTGCTGGTCTACTACGCCCTGTCTCCTCCCTGGTCTCAGGACATTCCCACCTATGGGTCTTTGTATTGCCCCTTCCCTCCGACTGAGATACTCTTGCCCATTTATGTGCATGGCTTCTTCTCTCCCCACTTAGAGGTTTCCATGACTACCTCCACCTCATTTAAAATAGCAAATCCACTCCCATCCTGGCATTCTCAATCCTTCTCAGTTTTTTTGCCTGATAGAACTCAACTTACCCCTTCTAGCATATCTTATAATTTATGCATTTATTATGTTTATTGCTTATTTTCTATGTCCCCACTAGAACGTATGTTCCATGTGGGAAGAGATTTTTTTTGTATAAATTACCAATGTACTCTAGTCTTTGTATGTAGAGCACTGCCTGACACTTGCAGTGTTTTAATTACTTCATTTAAATTTACAATGTTTTACTAAAAACAATAGAGTCAAAGAAAATATGACACTATGTTAACAGTGGTTACTACTAGATATTCAGCCTATGCTGGTCACAGGGTTTTTTTTTTTTGTATTTTCTATTTTTAAAAATGTTGATTAAAACAATTAATTAAGCTATAACATATTTGGAGACTATAAATTATGCAAAATTGGATTACTTTTCTATTGGTGGCACTTAAATTACATGGTACAAAAATAAAAAACCTGGAAAAGGTAATGAAATATTAAACTATCAACAACTTGTTTTGTTAATGTGAAGGGCTCGCAAGTGTTGCTTTTTACTGAACTGATATATTAGTCAAACTCAATTTGATAACCTACACAAACTTTCTAAAATAAAAGCTTGAAGGAAATATAGATATTCCCCTCTTTCCATACATATAAAAGTACCAGTGTTGTGGATGCATAATATAAGAAAATCAGTTATTTCCCCTTTAAAGTATAAATACAGGACTTCTATAACATATATAGCAGTGATTCCTTCTAGGCTATAAATATAACCAAAAGAAAAAGAGAGATTAACTACAAAGTCAACAAATTCCAGGTATGTAACTTTTCTGAAAATTGTGAACAGGACTAGAGAAGTACATACTTCCTTGTGAGGTCTAATGTACAAATATATAACTTTAAAAGATTGAACCACAGTACAGAACAACAGCAGGGAGTTTGCTGGACTGGCAAACATGCAAGAAATTTATAAAAAAAAAAAAAAAATCTAGGAAAATCTGGTCCCACTATGGATGGATAAATTAGGAGGACAAGTTGAAAAATCTAAATCCAAACAACGAATAAACCAGATGGCTCAGAGGGGAATTTAATTGTTATACATAAAACTTAATGTAGAACAGGCACCGTCAAGGTAGGTTACTCTTTAAAACTCATAACACTGTAGCAGGCAGACCTGGTGTATAGGAATCCCAGGGTATTCCTACATTTCAGACAGAAAAGCTCATTGCTTGATTGCCCCAGTCTCTATAGCTGTCAGTATTATGTCTACCCACTAACTTAACAAACAGAAAGAAAAAAAGGGCATAAAGAAAATATTGATATAAAAATATTCTTATTTCTGTGAAATAAAGTTGAGGAGGAAATACAAGTAATTTGATTTTATTCATTTTTCACTCCCAAATTTCCAATTAAGTTATATCCACGTGTAATTTCAATTCATTTTAATAACAGGTTAGGGACTAAGAAATTATAATAAAAGAGAAGCTGAAGTGATATTGGTAACCTTATTCATTTCTCCTAAGTATAATGTTGATTAAAAAGTAAAACTGAAGAAATTAACAGAGCTGTGAAATTTGACTTTGTGAATATTCCATTCCCTTGAGGCAGCCACTCTTGTATCATGCTCAGGTACAATGCAACAGGTAAAATGCAATGAGCCACATGAAGGTAATAAAAAGTTCAGTCCCTGGAGAGGTGTATCACTTACATATAAGGGCATTCCCCCTACATTCACCCAAAACTTCACACCCGAGTGTGTGCATGTGTGTGTATGTGCATCGTGCATTAAGGGGGGCAATCAAAATTACTTTTTCTGTTAAAGATAAGATGATAGCCCCTCACCATAAATAAACAATGCAACATGAATTGTAAATTAACTGGCCTTAAGGAAGCCACTAGATGGCCCTTTCTCTTGTCTCCATGTCCTCCAACAACTCCCCCTTCAAACACTCTCTCCTGCATGCCTTGAAAGCAACTTCATACAAATATATAAGATATTTATCTGACGTATATGGTACTATATATAGCTAAGAGGCAATACAATTTCTCTTTGAAGCTAACTGAACTACATTTAATTTAATTAGCTCTATATTTAATCTTGAATAAACCATTTATTCACACCAAATTTACCTACTTTTTTCCCTCCATCATTCCACAAATATCAACTACCCACTCAGTGTGTCACACACTGCTCTTGCCCTCACGGCGCTTAGGAACTTAATTATATTCCTCCCAATCATCCCCAAAATTACTTTAAAGACACATGTGAAGCGTGTAGACACAATTCTCAAAATTGATATTAACCAAACGCATTTGCATGTGTTTTTTTTGTGTTCGCAGAGATCAGGAAAGTAGGAAAAAAATATATTTTTAAAATATTTCAAAAGAGAGAAGCTTTTTTGCAAGCTATTGATGGTGATTGGTGAGAATATATCCACCCAGAGCCGCAGTGGCCTGGATGTGCCTGCCCCATCTTTGCAGGAGCTGCTTTCGCTGATGACTGACCAATGAGAATGCCAGCTGCTACCCCAGGCTGCAACAGGGCACGTCAGTAAAGCCGCGGTTCTTATTTTCTTCATCATGCTTTTCAAGGAATTAGGGACATATTTCTTTTGAGGAAGGGAAGAAGCAGCAGAATTCTCATTATTCTGGCCCATCTTGTGAAATAGTTTGAGATTAATTGTCCTTAAAAAGTGCTGGAAGACACTGAGTATATAACCCAGATCCACTCATTTTTCCAAGACTGAAAAATATTAGGCATTTTTACTTTACCAATCAGGTTTTAATTTTTTTTAATACAGAAATTAAAGAGAATTGTATATTGAACATCTGTGTTCTTCAATCCAAAAATGACGATTGCTGACATTTTGTCAAGTGCTTCATGTACGGTTTCAGGAAAGGATACAGGTAAATTGATGTTCTCTTTCACTTATATTCCTAATCACATCTTCTTGTTCATTGTCACACAGATGTGCACCACCATAATTTTGCCTACACATGTGTATGGTTACTTGAACATAGGTTTACATACATATCTATATATGTATACATGAGCAGTGTATATTTTATCATTTTATATGTTCCTAAATTACTAAATAGTATCACATAATATCCTATGTACCATTTTGAAAATTGCTATCCCTGTTGATTTTCATGCACACATACATATGTATATAGGTATGTATATATCTATCTACCTCTCTTATTTTTAACTTTAATTTTTCCTTTGTGTAATTTTACTGTGTATTTTGTTGCCCAATTCTTTATTAATAAAAACAGTTACAAAACAATGCTGTATATGTCTCCCCATTCATAGAATATCTCTAGGGTATGCACGCTACTTAACAGTAGAAATTCTGTGTCATCGAGTATAGGCATTTTCAAAAGTATTATTTTCAACGGAATTGATTTGATAGTGACAATAACTGCTATAGCCCCGTCGGTTTTAAAGGTTTCTTTTCTCCACCATCATTGGCCATTTTCTTTTCTGTAAATTGTCTCTTTGTATATTTTGTCCACTGGCTTATTCCTTTTCCACTCATGTTTAAAGAAGGTATGCAATTTGAAAAGCTGAATGGTGACTTCTCCAGATGCTTTCTCCACCACGATAATTTCCTAGTTCTGAAGGGGTGCTTCTCCTCAAACCTCTGACTGTTCTCCACCCATTTCCCACACTCAACACAATCACATGTCATTTTAGCATAGTTTATATATGTGGTTAGAGAGTCACAGCACAGAAACCTCCTATTAGGACAAGATAATTAACAATTGCATAGCACTTTTTATTTTAAGAGTACTGCCATTACTACTCAGGTAGTCTTCTATATCGACACTATAAAAATACCAGCGTCCATATATAGGGATTTTTTTTAATGGAGTTCAGGGTGAAGGGAAATACTAAAGAAGGACCTGTAAGTCAGTCTTATATATGAAGTAGTTTCTAGGCCTCCTATAAAAATGTATGTCCCCTCACTTTCCATCATATGGTAATGTTGCGGCAAATGAAAGAAAAAGAGAATTGAAAACTCAGGATATTGAATAATCATCAGCCATCGGTACATATTTGAAGAAATGAAGCATCCTTATGTTCATTACAAATTAAGAATTGTAATTTGCACTGTAAAAAATGTTGATGAGGACTCAACAATTTAAATCTGGAATTTAAGCTGTTGTATACTCATTTTTTTCCAGGTGGTGTTAAATGATACAACCTGATGCTTAAGTCCCTAACCTTCTGGATAATGATTCTGAGAGTTGGAATTTAAGATGGTCAAGTAAAGATAGCTCTGCTCTTGAGGTTTTAATCAGTGTCTTTGGGTAGACTCCATCTTTTACGAGCAAAAGTTTGATGTTTCAGAGTTTTAACCAGCCTAACCTCCACCTCTCCAAGACGGCAGACAGCAAAGAGGAATGCGGGAAGACATCAGCTGGCTAAGGTGAGGATCATAGTCATATGCCTCTAGTCACGAGCCCTGACACATGATGATTTCTTCATCCAGACCGCAAGAAGATGCCAGTCTTCTAATTTTCCTACATTCTCTGCATAAAAGCTATATATGTGCCTATTATAAGGAGATAGGAATGTTACTTTTGAATCATTTGCCTGATCCTTTGCAAATGGTTTGCCATGTTGGATGTGCTTCCTTTGAAGGGGATTTTTGGTCTTCCTCATTTAGATATTTCTTAATCTTAATATAGATATTTCTCTCACATACAACCTTGAGAATTCTCTTTGAGAGAGAGATCATGAATGTACACCTGCTTTCTTTCATGAAACTTTTTTCCAGAATTTTCCTTGCTTCCAGTTCAGACAACTTCCAACAACATACTTTAGTGGGTGGGATTTTTATTTACATCATATCCTTAGTTCTCTCTACCAGACAGAATAAAACTGGCTATTAAGGCTGGACTCCATCAGAACCGGCTCTTGATGCATGAATAGGAGCTTAAAAAATTTAGAAACTCTTCTTCTCTGTCAGTAATATTCATGCTTTCCAAGATATTGTCTCACAAGAGACTCAGTAAAACTTAGTGACTTTAGTGATTAATTTGTCAAAGCCTAGTAATGATTTTACTGCTTTAATTGGTATATCCATCTTTCTTAGAATTAAGCTTCTTGGTTTGGCCTTAAGAGAAGTATGTAGGAAAAAATTAGCCATATAATTTAATCTATAAAGGTTAATATATTTAATGTTTTTAATATATTTAATCTACTTAATATGATATCAAATATATAAGATTAATATTTTCCAAATATTATCACACTATGCTATAAAAGAATTGACAATGATACCCAACTCCCATTGTGTAAAATTTATATTTTTTGTAAAAATATTGATGCTTAAGCTATTAAGAAAACCTTATGTAATTTAAATCTAATATCCCTAATTTAATAGAAAATCACCTCTGTAAAAACAAACTCCCTTCCATTATTATTATAGACTAGGGGATTACAGAATGATAGTCTTACAATGTCTTAAATATACTTAGCCATGTAAAACTACAGATTTCTATTCCCTTTCTTAAAAAAAAACAATGACAAGATAATTAACACTTGCATGGCACTTTTCATTTTAAGAGTACTTTAGAAATATTAATTGCATAACCTCTACAACACCCCACTTTATGGCTACATAAACTAAAGGAGAGGTTAAGTGATTGTTGAAAAGTAAACATGTCCTGCATAAAATTTAGCAACATGCCCCTGATGTCCCTGCCTTGACCTTAGACTAATAATTGATCTCTTCTCCCTTCTTGTATAGGATCAGGAAAACTGAGCATGGCATTAACATAATACTCTACTACCAGGCCATGGTAATTATCAACAGACTACCAACTGACTCATATTCAGAAAGCAACTCGTAAAATGGAAGAAAGGGGTAAAATGAAAAATCAGCCAGCAAGATAATAAATTAAAAATCTGAGATGTCTATATCTTATCTCCAATTTGTAAGTAGAAAAGAAATTCTGAATAGATATAAATTGTCCTCTCAACTTAGTGAGAGTACAGTGGCTAGTCAATAGGAAGGGGGGAGGAAGAGGATATGGGTGAGCATGATACACAATCTGAAGACTTCACAGATTCGATTATATGCTAAACAACAGGCAAAGTTGACAACACTATCTCAGTTTACGTCATTCTGCAGAGGGTTATTGAGTGGCCATACATTTGGAATTCATGTAGATATTATCGTTCCTTTGATACTACCTGAGGACAGTTATTTGGCTAATACAGAGCTTTTATGCAAAATTTGAGCCCTAAATTTTATGAGTTACTTTGTGTAATTAGCTCATTTAATAAAATTAATAGAAGCCCATGAGAGGGTGGTGTGATTTTTGCCATGTGGTGTAGGTAGATGTGTAAAAATAAATCAAAGGGTTTTTTTTTTAATACTTTGAATAAGGTTTTTCAAAAAACTTTCTTAAGGACCTTTCCAAAAATTCCCAGTTAAGATCTCAACAGCATAAATATTGACAATATAAGGAAAAAGAGTGCTCTTATTCAGTTAATTACAAGAATAGTCTCAGTGGTAATATATGATGAGATTCATACAAAGTAGGGCAGATAGTAGAAACAATGTCATGGCTAGGAATTTTATAAATTGAATAGTGTTGGATTGGTGGAAAATGTTTTCAAATTTTTAAATAAAGCATATTTTATGCAATTAGGAAGTTTCTCTTAAAATAAAAATCTAATAGCGTCTTTATTATTTTAATTATAAATCATGGGAAATATATAATTCAACAAGTTGGAATTATATATTTTCTTGTATCTTTTGATGTTAAAATCTGAGAGATATCAATCTTTTAATAGACTATATAGATGACACTGTTTCTACCTGTATAGTAAAGTACCCAGGGTAGTTATGGAAACAAATAAAATGGTAAGGGAAAAAATAATCATCACATTTTTTAGCTAACATGAAAAAAAGAATGCACAGAAATCAGAAACAATGTCAAACAGGAAATGAGGATTTTAAACAAACCCCTAAATAACTTGAGCTTCCACTTCAAAAATTTCTGCCACTGACGTAGAAGACAGTCTAGGGCCCATGAATGCGGGGCAGGCTAATAGGAGACTCCCATCATAGAGGTGAAACCTAAGTGGATAATACTTACAAAGAGAAAATAAAAATAAACCCACCATTCAGAATGGAAAACAAAGAAATCCTGCCTATTCTGAAACTATGTAACCCATATTCTTGCCCCAAATAGTGTTGTGTTTAAAATTCACAAAAAATAAGTGGTTTGAATAGCCTTTAACTGGTCCTAGTTATTAGGGTATCAAGGCAACTCTTAGGAGTAAATACAAATCCTCTATGGAAAAAACACATTTAATTTATACCTGAAATAATTTCTTCAAAAAGCAAAATCCAAGAAAATTGAACAGTGCACAATCAACAACACAAAATTAAAACAAAGGTGAAACCATTGGACTGGACATGGATATGTTCCACCCAGAAATTCCTGCAAGCAAGGTCATGTTGCCCATCTGCAACAAATGAGACCAGCTTCCAGCCGTCAACTATTTCAGGGGCCACCTCAGTTTTAGAAAGCAGCTTGGCAGTCATGGCCTTCCTAAAGCAGCTTATATCTGGAGAAAGAGCAAGGTGGAAAGCATGGCCCAGGACAACTCCAGTGGGCAGTATTTACTCCAGAGTACCCATCATGTTGACTGAAGTTTTTGTTGAGCCTGCATTGCAGTTCAAGTTCTCCCTCAGCTTAATCTTGTACCCCCCCACTTCCATTCACAGATATTTATTATTAATCAATACCTTTGATCTAGGCAACTCTTTCCAGAGAACCCAGTGTATAACAGCTACAGAAAATGGAACCACACCTTCAAACACTGTAGATGCTGAAGTTATCAAAGGCAGTATATGTAACAAACCTATTTATTAGTTTTTATAAGATAAAAGATAAGCTTAAAATATGAACACTATATGAAAATGACTAAATCTATTTGAAAAAGAACCAAAAGAGTTTCTAGAGGTGAACATTATCATAATAAGATAAAAAATTCAGTTGATGGATTAAACTTAAGAGAGAATTATTAATGGGAAGATAGATTTGAATAAATTATCCAGAATGTAACCTTGAGAAGCAAAAAGATTAATGATATAAGAAAAGAGGGTTAAAACATGGAAGAGAATGAGACATATGTCTAAATCAAATTTCAAAAGATTAAAATAGACAAAATATAAAGAGGTATTAATCAAAGAGACAAAGGCTGAGAAGTTTACCAGAATTATGAAACACAACTATCCTCAGATACCAAAACCCCAAGAATTCTTGATCCTTTCTCAATAAAAAGAAATTCACATATTTACATAACACAGTGGCACTATATAACACTAAGCAAGGTTAAAACCTTTGAAGAAAGCAGAAAAAAAGATAGAACAGCAATTAAATAAAAAATAGAATGAACGATAGTATTATGACATGGGCTAATAGAAAATAAATGTCACCTAGGATATTATACATAGTGATGTTACCTTTAAGCAATAGATAAATAAATGCATTTTAAAATAAACAAAAACCAAACAGAATTTACCAACAACAGATCCACACCAAAGAATATTGCAAACATATTTCAGATGTATTGGAAATTATTCCTGATGAATGATCTAAAGAAAGTGAGCAAAAACATTGGAAAATATTGAAATTAAAAAATCTAAATCTAAAGACTTATTAGAGTAAAACGAAAGTATCAGTGATGATGTCTACGATAATAGTGAATAGAAAAAAAATTTGGAGAAGTTGGATTAGGTTTAACTTTGTGTTTCTTACATTGTTGGGAGTTGGATTAAAACTTTTTACTCTCTAGACCTCATTCTTAAGTTATGCATATTAAAAGTGCTAGGATAAATCCCAAGAAACTAGGTGGAGTCCAGATAATGAACTAAATGTTAAAGCTCTAAAATCTTGAACAAAATATTGGCAAACCAAATCTAGAACGAATATTAAATAATGAAGTCTAGTGAAGTATTTTTTAAAAAGCCTTTAAGCACATCATGAACAGGTGTGTTTACTCCAGAAAGCTAAGATGATTTTATATTAAAAATTGCTGAATAGAATTCATCATTCTTATCATAAACTACTGTTCTTCTCATAAACTATTGGGCAAATTATTTCAGTAGTTGTAGAAATAGTGATCAATGATAAAAGCTGTCAACAGGTTCTAAAATACAAATACATAAAAAGTTAAGCTAAATATATGTTTTTGGAATATAAGGTATAAAGGTATAATTTGAACAAAATATAACAAAAAGTTGGGGGGAAGAAGGAGTGTTATAGGGACAGTAGGTATGAATATATTATTGAAATTAAGTTGGCCTCAAATAAACTATGATTGTCATTGATTTAGGATGTTAAATTTAAGCCCTTTGACAATCACAAGAAAGTATCTGAAAATATTTACAGAGGAAATCAGAAAAGACTCAGAAAGGAGCACTACAGGAAAAAAAACACAAATAATCATGAAAGCACGCATTAATGGAAACAATTGGGTCAAAAAAGTGTTTACAATTACTAAGACTGGAGGCAGGGCAAGATGGTGGCTTGCTGAGGTGTAGAATTTAGCTTGTCCTACAGAGTAACTAGTAAATAGCCGTGAACAGTATGGAACAATTGTTGGGGGAACATCCATGACTGAACACAGAGCATACGCCAATCTGGAGCAGATGGAACAGCTGAGAGTCCACACAGAACTGTAAGTACCTCAAACCGATGAAAGCAGTGCCCCTCCTCCACAGGCACAGCAGGCTGGTTCAAGGAGAGGAAAGGAAACAGGCCTAACAGCAAAGGCTTAGCTCAACCAAGCTTCAATTATGGAATTAATTAACAAATTCTGACTACTGAAAATAGACCCCTAGCACAGATAAAACTGAAATAAGTAATAAGGGTACTAGGGTTTTTTTCCCCCACAGAGAGGGGGTGGGGCTGATAAAACAAACAAATAACAACAGAAAAAAAAAAACAGAGGCTTTTTGAGTAAGACAGCACAAAATACTGGTAAAGGGCTGGACCTCAAGAAAAGGCAGACACCTAGAGCCTGGAGATACATAGACCCATGAACCAACCTAAGCTCCTGATTGACGTACTTGAGGAGCAGGGATACGGCTCTGAAAAGACTTTTTTTCTGCTCCTAAACAGCTCATTAGATAGAACTGAAAGCACACTCAGGCTCCAGCACTGTCCAAGACAAGGGCAAATTAAGCTTGTCTGAGAGATAAAGTAACTAGTCAGGTTAAAGGAGTTAATTCCCTAGAGGGCATATCTTCCCAAGAGAAAGATGGGACCCAGCTCAAATGGAATCCCTTCTTTAAGGAATGCAGGCCCCAGGGACTGGAAAACTGAAGTAATTAAAGACATCCTACACCTCACATCTGTCTCAACAATGCTCTCCACAGGGAGAGTCTGCTGAAGTTAAAGGCACCACATTTATTTTATGCTAGTGGGAAGCCACAGGCAGACAAGTGCCACATGCTGGGCAGGATAAGAGAAGCACAGAGTCTAGAGGTTTCACAGTAAAGTCTATCAACTTACTGGGTCTCATCCTCAGGGAAAACTGATATTGGTGGCACTTTCTTCCTGAAACGTGGGCCTGTAGCATCAGGGAAAATCTGACTGGGGTCTATAATATCTGAGGAGACCCTCCTTAGGAAAAAAAGACTCCATATAGGCAGGACAAGAAACAGAAAAACAAGAAATGAAAAACTATGATCAATTAAACAGAACCTGTGCTAGAGGTCTAGAATAAGTTGAATTGAATGTCAAAGAAGAGATAGAAAGCAAAGCCATCCAGTAAGATAAAAGAATGAAAAACAACCTCCAGAATAAACTAATTAAGGAAATCAAATGCCTAGACAGCAGCAAAAAATGAGTCATACCAGAAAAATCAAAGATATGGTCCAGTCAAAGGCACAAACCAACACTTCAAGTGAGATATAGGAGTTGAAATAACTAATTCAGGATGTTTGAAAAGACATGGAAAAATCTCATCAAAAATCAAATCAACAAGTTGAGGGAGGATATAAAGAAGACATTGGGAGAACAAGAAGAACTCAAAAGTTTGGGGAAAAAATCACAGAACTTATGGAAATGAAAGGCACAATAAAAGAGATGAAAAATCAATGGAGACCTACAACAATAAATTTGAAGAGACAAGAGAAAGGATTAGTGAACTAGAGGATTGGACATCTGAAATCGGACACACAAAAGAAAGTATAGGGAAAATAATGGAAAAATATGACCAGGATCTCAGGAAATTGAATGAGAACATGAAGCACATGAATATATGTGTTATGGGTGTCCCAGAAGGAGAACAGGGGGGAAAGAGGAGAAAGATTAATGGAGGAAATAATCACTGAAAACTTCTCATCTCTTATGAAAGACCCCTTTCTCACCTGGATGGACACATAGCAAACACAGCATCATCTGCTAGCTTCTTCTCCTGGCTTGCTGTTTTATGAAGCTTCCTGGGAGGCATTTTCCTTCTTCATCTCCGAAAGTCGCTGGCCAGTAGATTCTCTGCTTCTCATGGCTATGTCAGTCTCTGCTCTCTCAGAATCTCTCATTCTCCAAAATGTTTCCTCTTTTATAGAACTCCAGTAAAACAATCAAGACCCACCCAAATGGGTGGAGACACATCTCCCCGAATCCGCTTAACAACCACTCTTGATTGGGTTACATCTCCAGGGAGATAATCTAATTACATACAGTATTGAAAAGGGATTATCTGGCTTTATAAGATGGAATTTTGATTAAAATATGGCTTTTCAAGGGTACATACATCCTTTCAAACCAGCACAAACACTATGTATTAATAAAAGGAAAAACTCAACAAGAAAACATTATGATCATAAATATTTATGCACTGAACTAGAGTGCTCCAAAGTGCATGAGACAAACACTGAAACACTGAAGGGAGAGATAGACACTTCCACCAAAATAGCCAGAGACTTCACGTTCCCCACTCTCATCAATATATTGAACATCTAGACAGAGGATCAATAAAGAAACAGAGAATTTGAATAATATGATAAATGAACTAGACTTGACAGATATTTACAGAATATTACACCCCATAACAGCAGGATACACATTTTTCTCAAGTGTTCAATGATCATTCTCAAGGATAAACCATATATGGGGTCACAAAGAAAGTATCAAAAAATTTAAAAAGATTGAAATCAAGCGAAATGATTTCTTGGATCATAATGCAATGAAGTTGAAAATCAATAACAGGCAGAGGGTCATAAAATTCACAAATATATGGAGGGTAAACAACACACTCTTAACCAGTGAGTCAAGGAAGAAATTACAAGAGAAATCAGTAAATGTCTTGAGGCAAATGAAAATGAAAACACAACGTATCAAAGTTTATGAGATGCAGCAAAGGCAGTGTTAAGAGGGAAATTTATTGCCTTAAATGCTTATATTAAAAAAGAAGAAAGAACAAAAATTGAGGAATTGACAGTTCACTTGGAAGAACTAAAGAAAGAACAGAAAAAAGGACCCCAAAGCAAATATAAGGAAAGAAATAACAAAGATTAAAGCATCAATAAACACAATTGAGAACATGAAAACAATTGAGAAATCAAAAAAACCAGAAGTTGGTTCTTTGAGAAAATTAATGAAATCAATGGATCCTTAACTAGATTACGAAAAAGAAAAAGAAAGAAAGAGAGGATGCAAATAAAATAAAATCAGAAATGGAAGAGGAGACATAGCCACTGTCACTACAGATATAAAGGATCTGATGAGTGGATACTATGGTCAAATATATGCTAATAAACTAGACAACACAGATGAAATGGATAGCTTCCTAGAAAGGCACAAACAGCCAATATTGACTTGAGAAGAAATGGATGACCTCAACAAATCAATCACAAGTAAAGAGATCGAATCAGTCATTAAGAAGCTTGCAAAAAAAAAAAAAAATCCAGGACCAGATGGCTTCACCTGTGAATTCCACCAAGCATTCTAGAAGAATGAGTACCAATCCTCAAACTCTTCAAAAAAATTGAAGAGGAGGGAAAATTACCTAACTTAGTCTATGAAACCAATATAACCCTAATACCAAAGACAGACAAAGATACAATAAGAAAATCTTATAGTGAATATAGATGAAAAATCCTCAACAAAATGCTTTAAATTGAATTCAGCAGCCCATTAAAAGAATTATACACCATGACCAAATGGGATTTATTCCAGTTATGCAAGGATGGTTCAATATAAGAAAACTTACTAATATAATTCACCATATCAACAAATAAAAGCAGAAAAACCACATGATCATCTCAATTGGTGCAGAAAAAGCATTTGACAACATTCAACATCCTTTCTTGATGAAAACACTTCAAAGGATAGGAATAGAAGGGAATTTCCTTAACATGAAAAATGAAATAAATGAAAAACCCACAACTAACATCATCCTCAATGGGGAAAGACTTGAAGCTTTCCCTCTAAGATCAGGAACAAGACAAGGATGCCCACTGTCACCATTGTTATTCAACATTGTGCTGAAAGTTCTAGCCAGAGCAATTGGACAGAAAAAAAAAACAAAAAACCAGAAATGAAAGGCATTCATATTGGACAGGAAGTTATAAAACTCTCCCTGTTTGCAGATGACATGATACTATATGTTGAAAATCCCAAGAAATCTACAATAAACCTACTAAAGCTAATAAATGAGTACAACAAATTGCCAAAGTACAAGATCAATACCAGAAAATCAGTAGTGTTCCTATACACTATTAATGAGCAATCTGAGGAGAAATAAAGAAAAAAAATCCATTTACAATAGCAACCAAAAGAATCACATATTTGGGAATAAATTTAACTAAGGACACCAAAAACCTATACACAGAAAACTATAAAAAAAAAAACTGTTAAAAGAACATAAAAGAACTTAAATAAATGCAAGTGCATACTGTACTTATGAACTGTAAGACTGAATATAGTTAAGGTGTCATTTCTACCCAAACTGATTTATAGATTCAAACAATACCAATTAAAATCCCAGCAACTTACTTTTCAAGAAAAGAAAAAACAACAGCCAAATTTATTTGGAACGGAAATTGTGCCATAAATAGCTAAAAATGGATCAAAAACCTAAACATTAGAGCTAAGACCATAAAACTTTTAGGAAAATATCTTATAAAACTTGCAATATGGGCGGGCCACCATGACTCAGCAGGCAGAGTTCTCGCCTACCATGCCAGAGACCCGGGTTCAGTTCCTGGGGCCTATCCGTGTTAAAAACAAAAAACAAACAAATAAACAAAAACTTGTAATATGAGGTGTCTTCCTAGACCTTATACCCAAAGCATGAGCATTGAAAAAGAAATAGATAAATGGGAACTCTTCAAAATTAAACACTTTTGTGCGTCAAAGAACTTGATCAAGAAAGTCAAATGGCAGCCTATGCAATGGGAGACAATATTTGGAAACCATGTATCAGATAAGGATTTAATACTCAGAATATATAAAGAGATTCTTTAACTCAATAATAAAAAGAAAAATAACCCAATTTAAAAGTAGGCAAAGGATATGAACAGATACATCTCAGAAGAGGAAATACAAATGGCTAAAAGGCACATGGAAAGATGCTCAACTTCAATGGCTATTATGGAAATACAAATCAAAAGCACAATGAGATGTCATCTAACACCCACTAGAATGTCCATTATCAAAAAAACAGGAAATAAGTACTAGAGAGGATGTGGAGAAAGAGGCACACTTATCCATTGTTGGTGGGAATGTAAAATGGTACAATCATTCTGAAAGGCAGTTTGGCAGTTCCTCAGAAAGCTAAGTTTAGAATTGCCATATGATCCACCAATCCCATTACTAGGTATATATTCAAAAGACCTGAGGGCAAGGACAGAAATGGATATTTGCACACCAATGTTTATAGCAGCATTATTTATGATTCCCAAGAGATGGAAATAACCCAAATGTCCATCAACAGATGAGTGGCTAAACAAGATGTGATATATACAAAAATGATGGAATATTATGCAGCTGTAAGACAGAATAAAGTCATGAAGCATATAACAATGTGGATAAATCTTAAGGATATTGTGCTGATCGAAATTACCCAGAAGTGAAAGGACGGATACTGTATGGTCTCACTAATATGAACTAATATTAATGACTGAACTTTGAGAACTGAAGCTAAGAACACAGGTTATTAGGAGATGGAAATAGAGTAGAGATTGGGCAATTGGTGCTGAAGGAATATAGAATGTGCAACAGGTCTGATTGTAAAAATTCAGAAATTGATAGCACAATACTACTGGACTGTAGCACAATAATATAAATGAATCAGAATGTGACTATGATTCAGGGAGAAGGGCTGGGGGCACATATGAAACTAAAAAGAAAGATAGAGGATAAAGACTGAGACAGTATAATTTAGGAATGCCTAGAGTGGACAACGATGGTGATTAAATGTACAAATAAAAAGTTTTTGCAAGAAGGATAATAAATGAATGTCAACATTGCAGTGTGCTGAAAATAGATGGCATATGAGAAAAGGTACAGTCAATGCAAACTAGGGTCTATAGTCAACAGTAACATTGTATTAAATGTCAACATGCAAGGGGCAAGGGGAAGGGTATGGATTCTTTGTGGAAGAAAAGAAAATGTCTTGATATAGGTTGTGGTGGCTAAGGCATGTCCATACACTTAGGTTGGAAAATGGGCACAGAGATACAAGTGCTAGAGAAAATGCAGAGAAAGAGATGTACCTTTCACTGTCAGTAGGGAAACTGAGAGGAGCAGACCCTTGGAGGGCAGTGTGGTGGTTCCACAGGAGGCTAGGGGTGAGGTTGCCATATGATCCTATAACACCATTGTCAGTATATACATGGAGAAACTGAATGTAGGGGCATGAGTGGACACTTGCACACTGGTGTTTCTGGTGGCAGTGTTCATGATCCACAATGGATGAGCTGGCCTAAGGGTAAAATGACTGAGGAATGGGAGGGGGAACAATGATGTATACATTCAATGTACCACTGAGCGGCCACAAGAAGGAATGAAGTTGTGAGGCAGGCAACTGAGATGTAAGAACTTTGCGGATCGTATGTTGAATGAAATGTCAGGATCAAAAGGATAAATCTTATCATGCCTCAATCATTTGGACTAATTATAATACAAAAACCTGGTAAACTGATGTCAAGAACATGGGTTATTAGGTTGGGGCCTAAGTAAATAATCCTAGATTGTAAGCTCTTAGAGCAGTCACATATATTCAGGAGTTGTAACTATCATTTCTAAATTCTGAGACGCTGAGCTGTTTATTTATACCCTGGTTGTTTCCAGAAACTTTGGGTATTTATGTGACACCTGAGACTCAGAGTTAGAGCTCTGAAGCTATGAAAGTCAACACTATCCAATATAGGAACTGTTAACAAAGTTGAAAAAGTGATCATACTTTAAGTAGAGCTATGAATGAAGCTGATCTGACTAAGGTAAATCAGAGTACAGGGTAAAGGATGATATGATCCATATTTTAAAACTTCAACTTCTGCGTGAGACCAAAGGGAAAGATGTTTATTTGGTGGAAAATTTCTGCTTTGGGTAGCTCATTACCTAATTTAACTTGTATGGTCAGTTTAGTTGAACACTGTAAGCACATGGAATCTTGGATAGGGTGTGAGATCACGTTGGTTTGTCCAGGTTAGTGTATTGCCCCAACATATCCCAGACTAATTTGGGCAGTGAACAAAGAAGTATTTGCAAAGTCCCTTTGAGGGACTGGGAAGAAAGGAGGAAATATTCAACTTTCCCATTTGGAGAATTTCTGATATTCTCGCAAGCAGTGAAAACAGTCAAATCAATAGGGTGAGCCATCGATCTTGGTGTTTGTCCTTATGAAACTTATTACTGCAAAGTATAGGCTAAGCCCACTTAAAATTATGCCCAAGGGTCACCCTCAGAGACCGTCTCTAAGCCAATTAGGCACATGAACTCATTGCCCGCCCCCCCCATATGGGACATGACTCCCAGTGTTGTAAATCTCCCTGTCAATGTGGGTCATAACTCCTGGGATTTGCTGAGACCAAGCATCATGGGATTGAGAAAGCCTTCTTTACCAAAAGGGAGAAGAGAGAAATGAGAAGTATTTGCAAAGTCCCTTTGAGGGACTGAGGAGAAAGGAGGAAATATTCAACTCCCCCATGTGCCAAATGTTTGATATTCTCATAATAAGTGGAGACAACCAAATCAATAGGCTGAGCCTTGGATCTTGGGGCTCACCCCTATGAAAGTTATTCCTGCAAAAGATATGCTAAGCTTACTTATAATTATACCTAAGAGTCACCCCGAGAGAACCTCTTTTGTTACTTAGATGTGGCCTCTCTCTCTAAGCAAACTTGGCAGGTGAACATACAGCCCTCCTTCTGATGACGTGACTCTCAAGGGTGAAAATCTCCCTTGGCAACATGGGACAGAAATCTTGGGATTTGCCAGAACCTGTCATCAAGGGATTGAGAAACTCTTCTTGATCAAAAGGTGGAAAAGAGAAATAAGACAAAATAAAATTTCAGTGGCTGAGAGATTTCAAACAGAGTCAGTAGGTTTTTCTGGAGGTTATTCTTAGGCATTATATAGATATCCATTTTAGTTTATAGTGGATTGGAGTTCTAGAGGGAAGTACCTGAAACTGTTGAGCTGTGTTCCAGTAGCCTTGATTCTTTAAGATGATTGTATAAAGATAAAACTTTTACAATAGGATTATGGGATTGTGACAATCTTGTATCTGTTGCTCCTTTTATCCAGGGTATGGACAGATGAGTAAAACATATGGATAAAGAATAAATAAATAATAGGGGGGACAAAGGATAAAATAAATTGGGTAGATGGAAATACTAGTGGTCAATGAGAGGGTTCGGTAAGGGGTATGGGATGCATGAGCTTTTTTCTTTTTCTTGTAATTTATTTTGTTGGATTATGCAAATTTTCTAAAAATGATCATGATGATGAATACACAACTATGTGATGATATTGCAAGCCACTGATTGTACACATGTATGGAATGTGCGTGTGTGTGAAGATTTATCCATATTTTTTAAAAGTAAAAGCTATGTCAATGGTTTCCAAATTTTTTAATAGTGCAGCCTTATCAGTAAAAACTTTTTGAAAAGCAACCTCAATATGTTTATATTTTTAGTTTAGAAATTATATTCAATTACTCCGTGACAATTTCTTATATAATTATAAAGCATCTGCAAAAATAAAAAAAAGTTTAGTAATTCAATAAACACACACACATACACACAAAGATTACAAACACAAGTAAAATAGTGGCAAAGGAAATTCCTACATTATTAATAATTATTTTAAATGCAACTGGATTAAAATATCTAGTCAATAGGCAGAGATTAGCAGAATGGCTACAAAAATCATTAACCAACCATACACTGTTTAAAATGGATTTACCTGAAATGTAAAGACACAACAAATTTGAAAGAACATATCCATGCTAAGGTAACCAAAAGAGAGCTGGGATAGCTATACTAATATCAGATAAAATAGGCTTTAAGTTAAAAACTGTTATGAGGGACAAAAAAGAACACTATATACTGATAAATGGGTCAATTCAACAAGAAGAGATAATAATTGTAGATATATATGCATCTAACAGCATAATGCCAAAATATTGACAGAGCTGACAGAAGAAATAGACAGTTCTACATTAATAATAGGGGACTTCAATGCAACACTTTCCACAATAGATGGAACATTTATACAGAAGATCAATAAGGAATACAGAAGACTTGAACAATGCTATAAACCTAGTAGACATAGACATATATAGACTACTTCCTCCAAGAGCAACTGAATGCATATTCTTTTCTAGTGCATGTGGGTCATTGTCCAGGAGAGGCCATATGTTAAATCACAAAACTAGCCTCAATATATTTTAAAATATTGAATTCATGCAATGTATTTTCTTTGACAACAGAGAAATGAAGCTAGAAGTCAATAACAAAAGAAGAACTGGAAAATTTCACATATATTTCAAAATTAAACAACATATTCTTAAACAGTCAGTGGGTCAAAGAAGAAATGTCAAGGTAAAGTAGAAAAATTCTTGAGGTACATGAAAAAACAAAAAACTCAAAATACCAAAACTTAGGAGATGCAGCAAAGGTAGTCCTAAGAGGGAAATTTGTAAGCCCTAAGAGGGCCTTAACTTCACAACTGAAAGAACTAGATAAAGAAGAGGAAACTATACTCAAAGTAAATAGAAGGAAGGAAATAACAAACATTAGAATGGCAATAAATGAAATGGAGAATTAAAAAACAATAAAATCACAAATTGAAGAGATGGTACTTTGAAAAAAGCAACAAAATTGAGAAATCTTTAGCTAGGCTGATGAAGAAAAAAATGCAAAGGATGCAAATAAGTAAAGTCCAAAATGAATAAAGTCATTAAAAAAAGGATTATATGAGAACACTATGAACAAATGTAAGTCAACAAATAAGATTACCTGGATGAAATGAAAAAATTCCTAGAAACATGCAAACTATATACATTAATTGAAGAAGGAATATAAGGTCTTGACAGACCAATAACAAGTAAAGAGATTGAGTCACTGACCAAAACCTCCCAACAAAGAAAGCCCAGGCCCAGATGGATTCACAGGAGAAATTTGCCAACTATTCAATGAATAATTATCACCAATCCTGCTCAAACGCTTCCAAAAAATTGCAAATAAGCAAACACTTCCTAACTCAATATTTATGGGGCCAACATCAGCCAAATACCAAAACCAGATAAGGATACCAAGAAAAAAGTTGCAGACAAATATTCTTTATGACTATAGAAGAAGAAATAACGAAAAAAAATACTAGTAAACTGAATCAAACAGCACATTAAAAGAAATATGCACCACGATCAGGAGAGATTTATCCCAGGTTTGCAAGGAAGTTTCAACATAAGAAAATTAATCACTGTAAAATACTGCATCAATAGAACAAATGGAAAAAGAAGATGATCATCTCAATTGACACAGACAATGAATTTACAAAATCCAGGACAACTTTTTGATGGATGCATTCAGAAAACTTGGATGAAAAAGAAATTTGCTCAACATGATAAAGGGGATATATGGAAAACTCACAGCTAAAATTAAATCAATGATGAAGGACTAAAAGCTTTTCCTCTAAATCAGGAACAAGAAAGACATAGATAGATACTCACTGTTATCATCGAAGGGGAGATCAATAAAAAATTCCATTAAAAATAGTGACATAAGAATCAAATGTCTAGGAATAATTTTAACTATGATATAATGGTCTAATATATGGAAAACTGCAAAACATTGCTACAAGAAATTAAATAAGATCTAAATAAATAGGAAGTTCATGGATTGGAAGACTAAATATTCTTAAGATGTCCATTCTACCCAAAGTGATTGAAGTATTCTAATTAATTACAATCAAAATTCAAACAGCCTTCTTTTTAGAAATGGAAATGGAAATTTCAAATTTATTTGGAAGGGTAAGGGTCCATGAAACAGCCAAAGCCATCTTGAAAAAGTAGAGTGAAGTTGAAAGACATATGCATCTTGATTCTAAAATTTAGTATAAGCCACAATATTCAAAACAGCCTGGTACTGGCACAAGGACACACCTATAGGCCAAGAAATTGAATTGAGAATTCAGAAATAAACTTTCATACCTATTGCCAGCTGATTTTTTACACACTCAATGAGGAATGAATAGTCTTACCAATAAATGGTGTTAGGAAAAGTGAATATCCATATGCACAAGAATGAAGGTGAACCCATACCTCACACATATACAAAAACTAACTCAAAATGGATCAGAGACTTAAAGATAACAAAAGTTATAAAGATCCCATAATAAAGGACAGGGAAGCATTTCAGGACCTTGTGTTAGACAACAGTTTCTTAGACTTACACCCAAAACAGGAAAAACAAAAGAAAGAAAAAGAATGCCAGGACTTCACCAAAATTAAAAATTTTTGATCATTAATGTACTTCATCATGAAAGTAAGGACAATCTACAGAATGGGAGAAAATATTTGTAAATCACACATCTGACAAGGGTTTAATTTACAGAACATATTAAAAATCTTGCAACTCAACAACAACAAAAATAAACAACCTGCCAACAACTCCATTACTTCCATATACAGAGAAACTACAGCATCTTCACCTTGGCTCCTGGAACCCATCACCCACCCCAGAAGCTGGCAGCTTCAGGTCTGCCTGATTCTCACCCAGCTGGCTTCTGTGGGCTGGGAGAGAGAGAAAATCCCTTCCCCCAGGTAAAGAGAGGGATGTGACACAGTATTGATCCAACTTCTCACTGACAAAAGTGACTTCTGTATCCCACAACACTGAAACTTTCCATGCAGAAACCCAGGTGTTCATGGCTCCATTATTTCCACATACAAAGAGACTACAACAATCCAACTACTGGCTGATGAAATTGATATGATCATCTGGGTCCTGCAGCCTTGATCCCTTCTAGGCAGGAACCCAGGATGCCCAAAGTTCCATTTTTTCTACACAAAGAGTATCTGTGGTGAGGGACTCAACTCCTTCATGGATCCTGGTACTCACCCCCTACCTTCAAGGCCAGCAACTCCTGATCAGCAGGGACCCTACAGACTGAGAGAATCAGGGCTACAGGGAATAAGTTGCCAAAGAGTGTCACATGCAGGGAAGGCTGGGAAGGTGCAGTCTTGGAAAGCTACTTTTATGACCCACTTTCCCACTTTGAAACAGGTCTGCACTCCCACAGGGAGACCCTGGCCCTGTTTAGGCTGGGAAATATTGACTAACTAAGTTCCAAAAAAGCCCTTTAACATGAGCCCAACCAACAACAAAATCACAGACAGGAAAGGGCAACCAACTTTCAAAATAATCTTATCAAGATAATCAGATGCCAACATAAAAATTATAAGACACTCTGAGAAACAAGAAGATATGGCCAAGCCAAATTATTAAATTTAAAAGGTCAGAAGAGATACAGAATTTGAAACAGCTAGTCAAAGATTTTCAAACAAATCTCCTAAATAATTTCAACAAAGAGGCTAAGAGGTAAAGGATATTAAGATAAAAACACTTTGAAAGATAGGAATAGAAGGAAAATTCCTCAACATGATGAAGGCCATATATGAAAAACCCATGGCTAATATCATAATTGATGAGAGACTGAGAGCTTTTCATCTAAGTTTGGGAACAAGACAAGGATGCCCATTGTCACCACTGTTATTCAACATTGCATCAGAAGTTCTAGCTAAAGCAATTAGGCAAGAAGAAGAAATAAAAGGCACCCAAATTAGAAAGAAGTAAAATTTTATCTGCAGGTGACATGATCCTATATTTAGAAAGACTTGAAAAAACTATGACAAAGCTACTGGAGCTAACAAACGAGTTCTGCAAACCGAATATAAATGTACAAGAATCCATAACGTTTCTAAACAGTACTAATGAGCTATCCAAGGAGGTAAACAAGAAAAAATTTCCATTTACAATAGCAACTAAAAGAATCAAATATCTAATAGTAAAGTTAACCAAGGCTATAAAGGTCTTGTACACAGAAAACTACAAAACACTGCTAAAAGAAATCAAAGAAGATCTGAACAGATGGAAATACATTCCATGTTCATGGATTGGAAGGCTAAATGTCATTAAGATATTTATTCTGCCCAAATTCATCAACAGATTCAATATAATACCAATCAAAATTCCAGCAGACTACTTTGTTGAAATGGAAAACTTAATTATGAAATCTATTTGAAACAGAAAAGGGTTTCAAATAGCAAAAAAAATCTTGAAAAAGAAGAATGAAGCAGGAGGACCCATACTTCCAGACTTTAAAGCATAATATTTAAAGCCTCAGTGATCAAAACAGCATGATACTGCATAAAAATAGACAAACTGATCAATGGAATCAAATTGAGAGTTCATAAAGAGTCCCTCAGGTCTATGATCAATTGATTTTTGACAAAACTCCCAAGTCCCCTAAAATGGGACAGTACAGTCTCTTCAAAAAATGGGGCTGGAAAAACTGGATATACATATCCAAAAGAATGAAAAACGATGCCTATTTCACACCTTATACAAAAATTAACTCAAAATGGATCAAAGACCTAAACATAAGAGTCAGTACCAAAAAATTCCTTGGAGAAAATGTAGGGAAACATCTTCAAGATTTGGTGATAGGTGATAGTTTCATAGACCTTACACCCAAAGCACAAGCAATGAAAGAAAAAATAGATAAATGGGACCTCCTCAAAATTTAACACTTCCATGCATCAAAGGACTTTGTCAAAAAGGGGGAAAGGCAGTTGACTCAATGGGAGAAAATATTGTAACCCACATATCAAGGGTTTGGTATCCAGAATATACAAAGAAATCCGACAACTCAACAATAAAAAGACAACCCAATTTAAAAATGGCAAAAGACATGAATAGACATTTTTCCAATGAGGAAATACAAATAGCTAAAAAGTACATGAAAAAATGCTCATCTGTGCTAGCTATTAGGGAAATGCAAATCAAAATCACAATGAGATATCATTTCATACCTATCCAAATGGTCACTATTAAAGAAACAGGAAACTACAATTGTTGGAGACGATGTGGAGAAATAGGAACACTTATTCCCTGCTAGTGGGAATGTAAAATGGCACATCCACTGTGGAAGGTGGTTTAGCAATTTCTCAGAAAACTAAGTATAGTTTCTCTGCAATCCAGCAATCCCACTGCTTGGTATATACCTAGAAGACAGAGAAACAAGCAGACATTTGCACACCAATGTTCATAGCAGCATTATTTACAATTGCCAAAAGATGGGAACAAACCAAGTGTCCATCAAATGATAAACTGGTGAACAAAATGTGGTATGTATGTATGATGGATTATATAATGGTAAGAAGGAATGAACTACTGAAGTATGCAGCAACATGGATGAACCTTGAGGACAACATACTGAGTGAAATAGGTCAGACTCAAAAGGACAAATATTGTGTGATCTCACTAATGTGAACTAGATATGCTATGAAAACTCATGGACATAGAATCTAGAATATGGGTTACTGAATTAGAATGAGGCCAGAGAATGTGGCATGGTAGCTTAAGATATGCAGAATTTTTAATGAGGTTGAATTTAAATGTGAAGAAATGGATAGAGGTGATGGTAACACATTATTGCGAGTATAATTAACAGTGTTAAATTGTGTGTGAATGCGGCTGATAGTTTAAAGCCACATATGTCAACATAAGGAAAGCCAGAGGTTAAAAACATGAGAATGTTTTGAACTCAGTAAATCTCACGTAGGATGATTACAGTGCTTAACAATACAAATATAAAATGCTTTTCCATGAAGTACAACAACGTACGAAACTATTACAAAGAGTTAATAATAGAGTGTAAAATGGGAAAAGCGCCCCTACTGCATTAGTTAACAACAGTATTGTAATATTCTTTCATCGACAGTAACAAATAACCACTCCGATGCTAGGGATCAGTGATGAGGGAGAGATAAGGGTACAGAAGGTTTTGTATCCTCCCCCTTTCTTTTTGCTTCCTGGAGTAATGAACATATTTTAAAACTTTTTGTGGAATAAACACACAACTATGTGATGATACAGTTAGCCACTGATTATATACTTTGAATGGATTGTATGGTATGTGAATATATCAGTAAAATTGCATTAAAATGGGCAAAATTTTAATGAATTAGGAATTAATTAATTTTAATAATTAAAATGAATGGGCATTTCTCCAAGGAAGATATAGAAAGAAGAGAAACAAATTAAAGATGCTTAACATCATTAGTCATTAGGGGAAATGCAAATCAAAAACCACAAGAAGATATCTGTTCACACCCACTAGAAAGACTGATAATTTTTTTAAAATGTTATTAATGTTTAATTGAAACAATTAAGCAGTTTCTGTTTCAGGTGATGGAAAAGTTTTGGTAATGGATAGCAGCGATGGTAGTAATGGATAATGGAGATGGTGTGAATGTAAGTTAAGTCCACCAAGTTATATATTAGAATGTGATTACAAGGGGAAATTTTAGGTGGTATGTTTCTAGATTAAAAACTTAAAGCCCAGGGCAGGTCACGGTGGCTCAGCAGGCAGAGTTCTTGCCTGCCGTGCCAGAGACCCGGGTTCGATTCTCAGTGCCTGCCCATGCGAAAAAAAAAAAAACTTAAAGCATCACAAAGAGTGAACTCTAATGTAAACCATGGGCTATGATTTATAGTATATTTCTAATAATATTGTTTCATCAGTTCTAAGTAAGTTACCATACTAATGCAAAATGTTAATGATAGGGAAAACTTTGTGTATGAGGTGCAATACATGGAAACTCTGTATTTTCTTCATGAGTTTTCAGTAAATCCAAAACTACCCCAATGAACAAAATGCATTTAAAACATATGCTTCTCTGTGACATATTAAGGATAGAGCCAACTAAATTAATTCACCCTACTCATGGGAAAAAAAAATCCACCCTTCTTTCTCATGCTTCCCCATACAGATGCTGGGAGGAACACACTCACTTCTCTAGTCCTAGTGTCAGGAGAAAATGACAGAGTGTAATATCAGGTAATGTTGGTAATAATGGTTAAGAGTATAAACAGTGCACTGGGTAGTATGGGGTTTAAATTCTTATTTATTGACTTCCAAGCTATCTTACCACAAGCAAGTTGCTTAAGCTAAGTCTCAGTCTTTTCTTTAAAAATACATAGTTAGAATGGGAGTAATACTACCGTCAATACTGAGAGAGTTGCAGTGAGATTTAAATGAGATAATACATGTAATGTACATAACATGGTGCCTTATGTATTCTAGTTGATAAATATTGGTTCAATAACATGTTTTGAAGGTTGTCATTTCTTTTCCAACATTCAAAGCATTTATTTCCTTCATGACTATTCTTGCATTGTTTTTATTCTTTTTGCAAAATGATACAGGTTAACTTATAGATTTGCCTTAGAGATGATACTGAGATTTTTTTTTCAAAGAATAGTTTGAAAAACAAACAGAGAAAAACAGCAATAGTACCTCATTGGCAGAATGTGATATCATATTTCTGTGATTTCCTTATCTATAAATTAATGCATGCCAGTAAATTATCTCTAATTCCCTTATGGAGTCAGATT
>PVIY010008717.1:62716-75803 GCA_004026745.1 Myrmecophaga tridactyla | reverse complement strand
TGTGATTCGGGGGGGGAAGTGATGCAGGTGGGGGCCAATCCACTATAGGGGACGTGGTCTCCAGAGAGGATGCAGCAGAGGGTGACAGCCTCTGGGGTGCAGGCCAGGTCTGAGAGGTACAGCAGGACGGGGTACACACTCCTGTCGAAGCCCAGCAAAGGGGAGCTAAGGACTGAGCTCCCACCCAGGCCAGGCCGGAGCAGTCACCTTCCCTCCCTGGTCCACTGGCCCTCCCTGGCCCTGAACAGCCTGGACAGCAGAACGTGAGTGAGCCTACAAGGATGCAAGCTGGATGTCTGGGTCCCCAGGCGTGGGGGCCAGGAGCCTCCTGCCTTGGTGGCCCCTCCAGGAAAAGCGTCTGCCGTGGCTGGGGGCACCACCAGCTGGTCCCAGGCTAGCCCTGTCCTCAAGGCCAGCAGGATGGACAATGTGCCTGGTGGCCGGGAAGCATCTGGAACACAGATGTGTGCTGCTGAATGGTGGAGCGTTGCCTGCCAGATTAGATTAGGCACCTCGAAATTAAAAATACGTATTTATTTTAACCGGTCGGGGTGTTGGGAGGGAGATGAAATATTACAAATTAGGTAATTAAAGAAGCAGAGAGGAGAGCCTGTCGAAATGGGAATGTGGAGGGCCAATTGTGCATTTCCCACACTGCGCCAATTTGCCGGGCAGAGAAAACGAGTTATAAGCAAAGAGGAAAAAAATAAACACACAAGCAACAAACCCCGCCCCCCCGCCCGCCCCTGCCCTGGGCAGGCTGCAGGGATGGCATCAGGAATTCCTTGGGGGTTGAGTGGGGGACTTGGCGGCGGGGTGGGGGCTGCGGGCCACATGGGGGCAGGGAGGAAACACAGAGCGGGCAATCCCGCGTGGCTGGGTTCCGCTGGGGGCCGACCCTGGGTGGCAGCAGGCCCTGCCCAAGGAGAAGGGGTCACTGTCCTTGCAGGACACAGCCTGGAGGGGGAACGCAGGTGCCGGAGTCAGGCACAAGGGAGTGGAAGGCAGACTGTCTGGTGGCGGGTGCTGGTGACAACACAGGGCGAGGCTGGCATCTGGGCAGGGCTGGCAGGAAGAAACATGCACAGTGGTGAAGATGGAGGGTGGCGCGGCTGGGGTGCCGACGGGAGGGCGCTGGCTGCCCGACAGAGGTGGGTTAGGAGAGACAGGGAGGGGTGGCGGGGCTGACGTTGAGCACGAGGGGGCTTGCCCCAGGCTGCCTGTGTCCCCACAAACCCAGGTCCACCTGGAACCTGAACTCTGGGTTCAGGGAGTGACCTTGTTTGGAATCCGTCTTTGCAGAGTTGATCAAGGAAGGAACTGGAGCTGAGACCCTCTGGGGTGCAGGCTGATTCCAATGAGGGATGTCCCTGCAAGGGGAGAAGAGACTGGAGGTAGGGGAGAAGCTGTGTTCAGGAGGATGCGGGGATGGGAGGGATGTGGCCACAAGCCAAAGGAGGCCTGGAAGGAGACTCTGGAGCCTTGTCCCCTGGTATGGGACTTGTGGCCTCCTTTGCTGTGGGGGAGGAGGTGACTGGGGATGGTGACAGCGGGAGGAGCCTGTGCCCTGGGCTTGTTCTGCAGCCAGAGCCGAGGGTGCAGGGCCTTGTTGCCAAGGGTGCCCCCAGGATAGCCCTCCAGGGCGTGGGTGCAGGTGGGGGTCTCAGCCCACCCCCACTCAGCCCCGCGTGCGCCCTACAGGGCCCCGGGCGGGGCAGACGGGAGATGTGGGACGCGAATGGGGCCACGGCTTGTGCAACGCGTCCCCCCTGAGCTGGCCTCCTTAGTGCCCACAGCCGCTGGCCACCTGCCGGCCCCGGGTTTAGACGGCGTGAAGAACGCAGCTCCCGAACCCGGTGTGGGGGGGAGGCTACTTCCCAAGAAATGAGAGGCGGGAAAGCTGCATCCCTGCGTACGGGGTCAGGCCATGGGGCAACCCGAGTCCCAGGGACCGAGGACGTTCGGGCGCCCATGAACACTGGAGCTGCTGGAGCTTGCTGGCCTGAGAGCCACCTGAGGACGCCTGGCCCTTCCTCGTCATCCCCGTGAGGTGCCTGCACACAGACCACCCGTGGCCCCCCACACGGCCAGTGGCTCCGTGGAGGGCTCGGGGTCGTTGGCTCCACGCGTGGTTTCTTTAAAGGGGAGGAGGCTTGGCTTGCTGAGATGAGCGCTGGAGCCAATGCTTTGGGACCCCAGGATGGAGCGCCCTGCACCCTCACAGACGCAAATCAGGCTCACCACAGCAGACCTTCTTGGTTTCAGCAAAGGGAGTCGAGGGCACTGCCTCTGAAGCCAGCCCCACAGGACACACAAGCTTCACGCCTTCTGAGTTTCAGGAATCCAGGTGGGGCAAGAAGGGAAGCAGGGGCTTATAGAAGGCAGGCGAGCCCAGGCAGCGGCTCTGAGCAGGGCAGGGAGGGTCGGCAGAGAGCCTGTTCGTGGCCACAGTGGGTTCCGTCACCCTGTATCTCCTTGGTTGTTTAAGAGCCCTGTGAGGAGGCGCTGTGCCCAATTCACAGATGAGAATGAGGCATGAGGGGCTTGGCCTGGGCACAGCCCAGAACCTGGACAGCCCTAAATCAACAGAGCCCAGTTGCCTGGCCTCAGCTCTGGCCACAGCTGAGCTCTTTCTGATCAGCGACTTGTCACAGATGGGCACCCTGGCAGTGCTGCAGCTCCCTCGAGCCTCACCCTGTGCCACCCCCTTGTACTCCAACCCCCGCTGAATCAGAAGGAGAGTAGGGTCCATTGGGATGTACCTGCTGTGTGTACCCGGTCTGTAATGCGTGTGCATGCATTCATGTGGCCACAGGAGTGTGTGGGTGTGCACCCCGTGTGTGCACATGCCTCTGCATGCACGTGCACAGCCAGTGGGCACATGTGTGCACCCTGTGTGTATGTGTGTGCGTGTGTGCACACATATGCCACATGTTCTGAGGGGGAGGGCATTTGCATGTGTGTACACAAGGGGCACACACCCCCTCACATCTCATGTGTAGACATGCCTGTGCACATGAATGCACTCTGTGTGCATGCTGCATTGTGCAAGCACACACATCATGTGCACGGGTAGGTGCATGTGTGTAATGCTTGTGCGGATATGCACACAGGCTAAACATGTGCGTGTGTGCTCCCTATGTGTACACACCCACTTACACGTGGACCTTGTGCAAAGCCTGTGCATGCAGAGCATGTGCATGCACATATGAGTGTGCACAGTGGTGTCGTGTATGTGCACACACATGGTATATGCACGTGTGTGTACACAGGGGTGCACACAGACCTCACTGAATGTGTTCCGTGCATGTGCATTAGAGTTTGCATGCATGTGTGCACACATGGATGTGTAGTGTGTGCATGGGCATGTGCCTGTGGCCAGAGGGGAGAGGAATGGTAACTCTCTCTGGCCCACGAAAAACTCAGCGGTGCGATAAATAAACCTCATGGATTATATAAAGGTCATGCTGTGCTTTTCACAGTTGCAGGGAAGGTGTGAGGTGATACCTGAGAATTTTAAATTGGGCCAGATGGAGACTTGGCAAAGTACCCCAGGCTTGGCACCAGGGGCTGCAGGCTCTCGGCCCTATGCCCTCTCTGATCGGGGCACACCAGTCTTCAGCCCATCTGAGGAAGGGCCCAGCACCATGCCCAGGACCTAGCACCACACCCTCCCCCTCCACCCCTCCAGTTTCCTCCTCTTACGGGAAGCCTTCCCTGTGTGCTTCAGGCTTCTCTTCTTCAGAACCCTTGCACGCAGGATGGCTGAGCTACACACCTCCCTCATACCACATGCTTTCCCTACAGTGTCTTTTAGCAGACACTGGCCCATAGCAGAAAATTCACCTCAAACAGGCTAAAACGATAAAGGAATAAATGGAAAGGCTGGAGCTGTTGCCAGTTGCGGGTGGAAAACAATCGAGGCTCCAGCTTTGCTCCTCTGTGATTCCTCTGGCTGCATCTCATCCTCATGGGTGAGTTTTGTCTTCATGATGGCCTGGGAGCAAGGGTGACTGCAGCCCACCTGCCCTCACCATCATCCCACATAGTCCATGATCCTCGTGTGTCTTAAACTTCATGGTCCAATATTATTGCTGGAGCTCCAGCCATCACGTCCATCTTCTGGCCAGCAGGAAGGAGAAGAGGAGAAGGACCTGCCGTGCTCTTTAAAGGAACTTCCCAGAAGTGGGTGCATGTGTTTAATGCCTATGCAGATATGCATGCAGGCTATACATGTACACATGTGCTCCCTATGTACCCATCCACTTATACATAGATCTTGTGTATAGCCTGTGTCTGCAAAGCATATGCATGCACATATGAACATGCACATGGGTGTCTTGTATGAGCACACACATGGTATGTGCACACACATAGTATATGCACACACATGGTATGCGCACAGGGGTGCACACAGGGGTGCACACAGACCTCACTGAATGTGTGCAGTGCACATACCACTTCCCACATCCCATTAGTCAGAATTTGGTCATCCAGCTGCAAGGGAGGCTGGGAAGTGAAGGCTTTATTCTGGCAGCTGCACAGCCAGCGAAAGACCCAGGGTTCTATTCCTGAAGAAGAAGGGACAATGGATCACAGGGCCAACTGGCAGGTCCTGTCTCAGACACCATTGCTGGGGCGTTTGGGAAATGAGAAGAGATACAGCTGCAGGTGCCAGACTGCCCAGTACAGAGCCTGCCTCAACGCCAGCCTGCCCAGGACAGAGCCTGCCTCAACGCCAGCCTGCCCGGCACAGAGCCTGCCTCAACGTTCAGGCTCAGCCCTTGCCTGGGCCAGGACACCCCCATCAGCCTGTAGGGTGGCCCTTGTTCCAGCTGTGGAGATGGGGATGACAAGCTCTGTCCAGCCTTTCGACAATTCAATCTGGGGGCAGGGGGTGCAGGCCGGAGTGTGGAGAGCCCAGCCTTGGACCCTGGAGGAGAAGCAGGGTGTGTGTGTGTATGTGTGTGTGTGTGTGTGACAAGATGCTATGAAAAGTGAGGGGTCACTTCCAGTTTTCTGGGCAGGGGGGAGGCGGGGCAGGCCGAGATGGAGAAGCCCCTCACGGCTGGGCCCACGGCCCCTGCTCGGCTGACCACCCCATGGAGGCACTGTAATGGCATTGGCCCATTTTATGGGTGCTGTGAGCTGCTGGGGGTGGGAGGGGGATCTGGGGCCCATGAGGTCCATGCCCGCCTGGCATCCTCTGCCTGGAGTTGGAGAGGGGGCTCTGGAAGTGGCCACGTGACCAGCAGAGAGGGCCAGGCCCCGGACCCCCAGTCCCCATGCTGACCTGCCACCCACACTGCCACCTCCCTGTACTAATTGCCTTGTCCCAGATCCCGACGCCCTCAGAGCCGTGGGGGGCCCCTTCTTGCTCCTTGGCCCTGTGGGGAGCCGAAGTGTCATTTAATTAATTAACAAGTCCCCTCCCGCGGCAAGAGGGAGTTTTTAGCACAACCCAGTTTGACTGCTACGCATGGGGTAGTTGGCGGGCACCTGAGTCCCGGCCCCCCACCCACAGGGTCCTCAGGTCCAAAGCCGACCCCAGCCCCAGTCACCCTGGGAGCCTGGGGATACCCTGCCTGAGGACTAAAGAGAGCCCCACATCCATTCCCGGGCCCCTCCCTGCTTCCCCGCTCCCGGGGCAGGGCAGGGGAGAGAGGTGGTGCCCGGGGAAGTGGGTAGCTGTTTCAAGCCCCAGGCCCTCCTTCTCCTGCTCCAGGCTCTCCGCCACTGCTGAACCCTCACCTGGAAAGCGGGACAGGTGCCTCTGCCTCCAGGGTTGCGGTGGGAGAGATGACTGCAGGAGGTGGTGCTCCACTAATGCCCCTTCCACTTCCCCTTCCCGTGGAGAGCTGCCAGTCTATTGGGGGTGCCCTCACAGAGCCAGGCAGGGAGGCAGAGGACCCAGCGAGAGCAGGAAAGGTCGGAGAGCAGGGGCAGGAGGAACACATGTCCAGGGTGGGCAGTGCGGCTCAGGGCTGCTGAGCCTGGAGTTGGTTCATTCTCTCCATTAACCACGCCATGGAGCCCAGAGCCTTGCGGACACAGCTTCCCCCACCCCAAATACCCTAGGAGCTTCCCTGGGTCTGAGGCTCTTGTTCCACCCAATTAAACACGTTTAATTAGCATATAGTAAAATTGATTGTGTACGTATGTGTGTGTGTGGATCTACGCATTTTAGGATGTTTTATACCTGTGTGCACCCCCAAAACTCCTTCTGGCCAACCCCTAACCCCTGGCAACACTCCCGCGCTCCCCGTCACTATGGCTTTGTCTTTGGGGGAATGTCGCCTAAGCAGAGTCCAATGGTTTGTCTCTTTCTTTTCAAGGTCGATTTCTCGCACTCCCCCTAATGTCATTGAGATTCATCAGCTTGCCACGGGTGTATTTCTTTACATCGCGGGCTCGCTTTCCATAGTATGGATGCATCGCAATCTGTTGAAGGACATCAGGCCATTTCTGATTTGAGGCTGTTACGAATGAAGATGCTATGAACACTTTCGTACCAGTTTTTGCGACGGTGAGATTCTGTTTCAATGCCTAGATGAATGAACAGGCATTGAATGAATGAACAGGCATTGAATGAACAGATACCTGCGTCATGTGGTATCTGTTCAGATTGTAAGGAAATGCCTAACGGTTTTCCCGAGCAGCTGTACCGTGTTATATCATTCTCACCAGTGATACATGCTCATTCAAGTTGCTCCACCTTCTTGTCAGCACTTGGCATAGTCAACAGTTTTCATTTTAGCCGTTCTAATAGGTGTGAAGTGGTAACCCATTGTGGTTTTAATTTGTATTTCCCTAATGGTGAATGATGTTAACTATCAATCAACATACAACACAAACATTCTTAACATTTGAATGTTTGACTTTTTAATGGAATGCTAGAGGTCCCGGAGGGTCTCTTTTGCCTTTGAAATCTTTTTCTGTTGTTTACATTGGATACATTCTCTTTATCTTCAGGTTCACTTAACTTTTCTTTGGTCATTTACATTCTGCTTATAAGTCCTTACCATGAGTTTTTTTTTTTTAATTTTGGTTATTTGTATTTGTCAGTTCTAAAGTTTCCATTTGGTTCTTTGTATCTCCCATTTCTTTGCTGAGACTTTCTATATTTCCATTCATTTTAAGAGTGTTTGCCATTACTTGCTGGAACATTTATATAATAGCTGCTTCAAAATACTTGTTTAGTAATTCCAACATCCATGCCATCTCAAATTGACTTCTGTTTGTCATTTTATGCCTTGTAAGTTGTGATTTTTCTTTATCTTTGTTGAGTAATTCTGAATTATATCTTGGATGTTTTGGGCATTATTTTATGAGACTCTAGATCTTGCTAAATCCTGTGCTGATGTAGATATTTTTGTTTTAGCAGGCACTTGACTTGGTAGGGTTCAGGCTGCAAATTCCATGAGGATATCCTGTGTTAGTGAGGTGCCGTTTGGACCTGTCCCAGCATGAGCCATGCGGTGGCCATTCTGGAACCCAGGTGGAGTCCACCCCGCAGTCTGCTTCTCAGAGATTTGGGTTCTACTTAGCGTCCATGTATGCGCAGCACTGGACTAAGCCCAAGCATTCACAAAGGGGTCACTTTCCCACCCCCTCCCCTCTCTGTATTCTTCCTGATACCTTCTGGCTCCCTCTTCGGTCTCCATCATGTCACTTGCCATGTCTGTGCCTCCATCTGGGGCCAAGTGGAGGGAGGACAGGGTGAGAGAAAGAACATGCAGTTTCTCTGGAACCCGGGGGAGCACAGCTTCTCTGTCTAGAGAAGACATTCCCCTGCCTTTAGAGCTTAGAATGCCTGTGGACCCCTTTGGGTGCTGTCTGAGGCTGGGGGCTGCAGCCAGGCCTTCCCATCACTCCCTCCCCATTGAGGGCACCCATTCAGGCAGGAGCTGGAGACGGGGCTCCCGTGTCCCTCCCGCCTGCCCCTGCCCTCTAGGATGCTGCAGAGCAAACGCTGTTAGCAGATTAGTCTTGCTCAGCCCACCCACCTGAGACGTCACCCCCTGTGCCCAGGAAGTCAGCGTGACTCAGGGCAGGGGGGACGATGCATTGGGCGAGAAGGTCAGTGTGGAGCGAGGGTTTCCGCATGGGTCCCTGTTGGGAAGGGGCAGGTATGACATGCTGGAGGTATGACATGCCGAATGATGGGGCAGAGAGGGTGGGCCTGTCCCTATTCCAAAATCATCACCGACCACGCGGCCAGAGGCAGGCCCAGATGGGGCATCCTCCTTTGTCCTCCTGAGTGTTTCGGACTCTTTGTAATAAAATGAAATTTTCTTTCTCTGCTTTCCTTGAGAACACACTTCACTCCTTGATCCTGAGAACACACTTCACTCCTTGATCCTTATCAGAAGGCTTTGTCTTCTCAGAAGACTGTTGGCTTGGGCTATTGGTGGAAGTTTGTTCTGAAGGTTTCCATCCTTTTCCAGTATGGAAGGGGTGGGTGGCAGGGTGCCTACTCTGAGTGAAGGACAGACATGCACAGGCAGGTAAGGGGAGGCAGGGGACAGGAAGACGGTGGGACGGAGAGACTGGGGGATGGGGGCGCAGGGAGATGGGGAGATGGTGGGATGAGGAGATGAGGAGACGGGGAGACAGGGAGCCATGGTGGGCCTCATCGGGTGGGTGGTGGTGACAGGGTGTGACTGGTGGGGACAGGGCATGGCTGTCATCCCAGTGAAGCAGTGCCCGTAGTGGAGAAAGCATGCCGGTGGTCACAGCACGGTGGCAGGGACAGCGGCCTCCATGCAGAAGTGAAGGTGGCAACAGATAGTCCAAGGGAAGGGTGCATGCCTGACCCGGGCTGGGCAGGGTGGCCCCACAAGCAGGAGGCCCCACTGTCCTGGTGTGTCCTCCTGGCGACCTTTGACAGTGACCCAACCTGGTGCATAGGAATTTGGGAATCAGGCAGGAACTGGCCTGAACCAGTTCTGGGCATCTATAAGGGATGGGTTGCCTGGGGCCTGGGGGTGGGAGAGAAGGGCAGTGGTCAAACTGCTATCAAGCTAGGGAGGGGTCTCCCAATCTCCTCTCTGCTCCTCTGGCCTGCAAAGCCTGTCTCCCAGGGCGAGGCTGATTTGGGGGAGCGCTGTGAGAGAAGCTGATACTCCGCACCCCTAAGGAGGCTCCCTTGGCGGTTGCTGGTGAGGGGAACCCGGGATGGAGTTAGATGGTTGATGCCACCCACCACACCCCCATGCCCGACTCTGGGGAGCCATCAAGTAAAACCAAGGCCAAGCCCCAGCCCTGGCGGTGGCAGGCTGGGGAGGGGCAGGCTTGCAGCTCCTCCCAGAGCAGGGCCCAGGGCTTCAGGGCGGTGGATTCAGCAGCTCCCGTGGGGCCTGGAGCCATGGCGTGGGTGGGGGACAGCAGACAGGATCCATGTCCCCACACGGTCCCCTGTTGGGGAGGGGGAGGTGTGACGTGCTGAGCCCCTCCAGGAGGAAGGGGCAGTGCCAGGCTGAGAGGCCAGCGGGGTCCCAGGCCTCAGCCCACCCTGCCTTGTGAGGGGGTGGGATGTGCACGTGTGTGTTTGTGGGCAGGACACAGGACCCTCAGCTCGCTGTGCTCCGGTGGAAGAGGGTGGCGCCTCATGCAGTGGGTAGGCAGGAAGGAAGCGCTTCCTGCAGGAGGGAAGGTGGCACGGGGTGGACCCTTCTTCTGCATTCCCCAGGGAAATGGTGGCAACCACGACCTGGCTGCCCAGAGCGGGTGGGGGAGCAGAGAGCTCCGTGGGAGTAGACGAACGCTAGTGACACCCCCACCCAGCTCCCCAGGCACCCTGAGTGGTCCCCCAGTGTCCACTCAGCCGCCCACCGGGCTGTGTGGGGACAGAAGGCAGCAGGTGGGGGGGGCCCAGGCCGAGGCATGGGGGCTGTGGGCTCTGCAGAGGCTGCTTCCGGAGGCCTGGCAGGCGCTGCTCCGGCTTCAGGAGCTGAATACAGGTCCCGCCCCTCCGAGGGTGGGGGTAGGGTCTGCCTTGGCGTTTGGGGGGAAACCAAAGCTCAAACCAGTGCAGCAATGCCCCTAGCAGACTCAGGGTAGGGTGTGGGGTTGAGGGGAGGGTCCTGGGAGGCGGTGGGAGGCACAGGGCGGGTTTATGTACTTGTGCTCAGTGCCAGGTACAGGTGGGCAGTGGACATCCTAAGGGGTGCCACAAAGGCTGATTCTGGGGTCCGAGCAGCTGGACCACCCATGAAGAACGCCTCAGGTGGGTCGGCAGGAGTGGGGCTGGGCCGTGCCTCCGCAGAAATTCACAGCAGGTGCTCTTCCCTGGAGACCCCCCCCCAAGATGGAGACTCCGGGGGGCTGGGGAGCCTCCAGCTCCTGCGGCCGCCAAGGAAAGCAGGGGTGAGGGGCAGCCTCGTCGGGCAGAGAGGGCAACCAAATCCTGGGCACTGACCACGCCCAGCATCCAGCCCTGGGCCAGTGTTCAAGGCCTCCCCCCAACTGGAGATGGCTTCGCCAGGCCCACCCCAACCCCGGCACCCCAGCCCCAGCCTCCCTGCCCTCTCACCTCCTTGATGGCCAGCTCCCCTCGACCCCATTCCAATATGCACCGCACCCCATACCTCACAGCCCCATTCTCACCTCCCAGGTGCAGCCAACACCACACAGAGCTGTGGCTGCACCTCTGGGAGGCCATATGGGGTGTCATCCACGTCCAGCCCCCTACCGGCCCCCTGCCCCTTTGGCCACCCTGCAGGGAGAAGCTGTGACCCAGAAACACCTGATTCTGGGGAGCCTCCAGCAGTGAGGCAGCCAGAGGCCTGCCTGGGCATCAGCCACTTAATCTTGCTGAGCCTCAGTTTCCCCATTTCTAAAATGAGGAGGACATGACACCTGGGTCATACATGCAGGTCCCAGAAGGCTCAGCACAGGAGCTGGGGTCCAGCACCTTTCTTGGTGCTGCAGCTGCCTCTGCTAGGTAGGTGGGGCCAGGCTGAGGAGCACAGGGACCCAGGGCAGAGGCAGGAGTTTGTGAGGTCGGGGGGCCTGGGGCCCGGGAGCTGGGCCTCTGCTGAGCTGGGGAGGTGCAGCCACAGGGTCAGAGGGAAGGAGGACCCTTGGGGTCAGCCAACTGGGCACCCTAGTGCTGGCCAGGGACTTTGGGGGGCTGGGTGGAGTGCCTGCAGGCACCGCTTGTCTTCAGGAGCCTTGGGTGGGGTGGGGAACCCTACTGTCCAGGCAGCTCTGGCAACAGGCTGCTCTCTGCTTCTCTCCTGGGCTTGAAAGAGCATTTTAGTTTCTCAACAAAATGTTCTCAAGTGCCTACTATGCACCTGTGCTGGGTGAAGGGGTAACAATGATGAGCATCGCCATGACAGAGGGGATGTGCTGGTGAGACCAGGCATCCCCCCAGCAGTGGTCTCCCAGCCCAGCCCTGCCCTCTGTGGCTCCTACACCAGCCAGGACACCACTGGGGCCAGCTCTGACAATTGCAGTCAACCCCCACACAAGGCCACATCAGTCTCCCGGCCAGCTGTGGACAGGCTTCCTCTGCCCCCCTCCACGGGAGGGACCACCTAGTATTGCTTCCCGGAGCTGGGGGTGGTGGGCTGCGATGGCCAAAATGACCTCCCAGGGCGCAGCAGCTAATTGACCAACCCCCCTGGGGCTGACATAGGCCGGAGCAAGCTTCCATAGACACGAGTTGAGGCAGCTCTTTAGTTTGCCAAGCTGTCCCCACTTAGACGTGCCCCCCCTAATCCACAGAGCCCATCACAGCCCAGTGAAGTGCAACACAGTGACAGAAACTCAATTCAGCCAGCTCAAGTCAGAAGTGCTGAGGGTCCCCTTAAATTCCCAGGAACCTCCAGTTTCAGGTCTGGGTGGATCCAGGAGCTCATGTGGTATTTGTTCACACTCATCCCTCACGCCTGGTCCCCACACACCCCCAGCCAGTGGCCGCTGGCTTCCAAAACCTGCATCCACTCATGTGGCAGCTCACAGAAGAGAGGCAGAAAAGAGCCAGGAAAGGTCCACTCAGCTACACATCTGGGGTCCTCTTGGGAAACAGGGGCTCTGCTTAGAAGCAGAATGAGATGGAGCTTCCCCTACAGGAAGTTCATGGGGAGATGGTGTTGGGACATGCACCTGCGTGGGTGTGTGTGAGGGAGGCAGGGCTGGGCAGGGAGAGAGGCTGGCCTGGGTGCTGCTCCTACAGAGGCGTCCGACCTGGGGCTCGTGCCTCTGCAGCCCACCTCAAGGAGTCCATGTGTGCTACTCTGGTCCCTGGGCATGACCTGGGGCCAGGAAGCTCTTTCCCACCAGGGGCCTTCCCTAGAGAGGGTCCCAGCTGTGAGCTGGCAGCACACCCAGCCGCTGGGCACTGGGGACCTTGGAGTTGATGGAGAATCTGGGGTCCCCGTGAATCCGCCCCAAGCTCTGTGGCCAAGCCTACCTCCTATTACTGCTTCCAGCCATCTAGGAGGGCTGCTGAGCTAAGGAGGCTCGGCTACACTTTTCCTTGTTAATTTTGTTCCACCAAAAGCCTTGTGACTTACGTGGGATTGACTTATAGCAACAGAGCTCAGAGCAAAAATAGAAGATGGGGACATAGCTGGGAAGGAGTCTGGGATTCTCTGGAGGACACAGGGTGGGGAGGCCTGGATGGGGAGGGAGCGACTGTCCCCATTCCTGTGCAGAGTTGCAGCCTGGGAAGCATGTGTGGTGGCCCTGGGGTGGGGACGTGATGCAGACCCTGGGATGCCTGGTAGGGACACTTCAAATGAAGGCAGTTTCCAAGAGTGGGAGCCTGAGGACTGGTCTCCCCCTGGGGTCAGGCTTGCAGCAGAACCTGGTACCCCAGACTCAGGTGGAGTCTTAATGTTGGGTACAGATCGACCACCAAACCTGGTCACAAACTCTGCCTTGATCCTGATCATACACTGAATCCTGATCCTAGTTGCATGCTGAGTCCTGACTCTGGTCGCAGACTGAGCCCTGATCCTGCTCACACGCTGAGCCCTGACCCTGCTCACATGCTGAGCCCTGATCCTGATCGCACTCTAAACCTTGATCCTGATCACACACTGAGCCCTGACCCTGCTCACACGCTGAGCCCTGA
>PVIY010008717.1:0-62616 GCA_004026745.1 Myrmecophaga tridactyla | reverse complement strand
CCACCAGGCCTGGGAACCTGGGGGAAGGGTGGACGCGTGACGCATTTGGGGAGGGGGTGGTGGATCCTAAGCGGACCCTGGAACAGACCCTCTCTCCCCTCCCGGCTCGGATGGCCTGGCAACCCCTTTCTCTCTTCTCGGTACTTTCTTAGACCTGCACCTCTGGATCTCCGTGTTTCTGCTGAGTGATGGTGATGAGAACGGGGATAAAGCCTGTGTCATCCGTCTGTCCATCCCGGTGTCTGTCCCACAAGGATGGGGGTGTCACTGGTTCCTTTTGCTACTGCCTCCCAGGGCCTGGGGCAGTGTCTGGCCAATAGAATTGTTTGTGGAGTGAATGAATGAATGAATGGATGGATGAGATAATGGGCTTAAAGTGCTAACCATGGAGGGGCTTGTTGGGTGAGGGGTGAGACCATCATGCTTTTTCAAAGGTCTCCTGCCCCTTCCTCTCCTGGCGTCCCTACCCAGCCCAGGGTGCAGGCAGGACGGGACACCATGTGCACCTCCCGGATGGGAAGGCTCGTCCCTCTCCCAGCCTGGGACACAGCCTCCCAGGGCTGGAAGGCAGTGCCAAGGCGGGGGCTGCAGGAAGAAATCCCCGGGAGCCATGTGGCGCTTCTCCCTCACCACGCTCTCTGCACAGTATCTCCCCATGATAGCTTTCAGGCACCCATTGCACCACCGAAGAATTGAGGCCCAGAGAGGTGGAGAAACTTGCTCAAAGTCTCACAGCAAGGAACAGGAAGACCTGGGATTTCAACTCAGGTCTGTCTGGATTTTTGTCCACCACATGGCAAAGCTCCCCAAGCCTCTGGAAGCCCACCTCTCACCCAGGGGCACTGTCTGGCAGCAAGAACCCCCGGGGGCAGACAGCCATGCTGGGGTGGAGGCGCAGGCAAAGCTGCAGCTTGGAAGGTTTCCTGGAGGATGAGGGGTTTTGCCGTAGCTGGTGAAGGGCAGGCTGGTGGGAGAGGCATAGGGCCAGGGGCCTGTAAACTGGGGGCTCAGAGAAAGGACCCCTTTGTTCTATCCACCCCTTTTTCCTGACCCTTTGGGAAGCACCACACTGTACCAGCCTCTAGGGCTGCAGGCAGCAGGGAACCCGCTGGCCAGGCAGTGCCTGCTGTGCAAGGACCACAGGGATGCCAAGGGAGCCCTCTAGCCTGAATGACCTCTGACCTGTCCATCTTTCACCCCCTTGGTGGACCCACCTATCTGTCTTTTGTCCCCTTGGTGCTGCACAGCCACCATCTCCAGACATTTACCAAAACCCAGAATCCCACTCAGGGGTTCTGAGCCTGTGCTCTTGAATCAGACGAGCTCTGGTTTCGAATCCTGCACCAATGGCACTCTGCTGAGCCTCAGTTTCCTCATCTGTACAACAGGGTAATGAAACACGCCTGCGCGGGATGGCAGCTGTGTGGGCAAGCTCAGGTGGATGGGCTGCTGGATGGGGCTGCCAGGGCCCCCTTGAGCCTTTGCCATAAGGCTCCTCAGCCTGCAGCCCCCCCATTTCCTCTCCCATTAAAACCCACTGTGATAAAGTCTGCAGCAACTTGTGAAAGTGATACATGAACAGTAGGATCTCCAAGTCAGAGAACTGTGAGGTCACAAGGGGTTTCCAGGTCTTTCCTCTCCCCTCAAGGCCATTCTCCCACCTGTGGGCCTCACGTGGGCCCGGGAGCTCCCTTCCCCCAGCCTGCTGTGGGCAGATCCAGCTGGGAACAAGTTCTCCCTTGCCTGGAAGGTATCTTTTCCTTGGGCACATGCGTTCATGCGTGCATGTGCACACAAGGGTGTGCAGGTGTGTGCACGTGTGCGTGCATGTGTGTGTGCTTAGGGAAGTGACTTGGCAGGGATTTCATCTCCTGTCACAGATTTCCAGATACCCTGGGGAAGGGGGTGACACCCTGAAGCCTTGCTCTGGGTCTCGGTTCCCTCTGGAATATTTCAGATGATCTCCCAGATCCCTTTCAGCTCTGCCACTCTGAGTCTATCATTCATTCACTCATTCACTAATTCATCCATTCAACAAACTTACATTGGAAAACAGCCAACGAGAAACTCCCCAGTTTGGGTAGTGGTTAGTCACAGAGAGTGGTAAATGCTGTGATAAAGGGAAGCTTAGGGTCTGCAGAGTTTGAAGGAGACCCCGGACCCAAGCTGAGAGTCTGAGGAAGCTTCTTAAAACAGGGGGCATTTTCACAGAGCCCTCAAGGATGAGACAAAGTCACCAATGGGTGATGTCATAGATAGGGGACAGGATGTGTGCCGGGTGGGAGGTAGCATGCACGCATGTGTCTGCATGTGGGGGGGGGTGGCATCTGGAAGGGCCCAGAATGCTGGACATGAACTTGGATGGGACCCAGGCTGGATGGGGGCCCCAGGAACAGCCATGAGCTAGTGATTTTCATATCTCCAGCCCCTGTGTGGGAGCCAAGCTGGGCTGGGGTCTCGCCTGCCCAGGCAGGGTCTGGGGGCCGGGTTGCTCCCCTCCTACTATCTTGCCAACCCTCCGATTTCCATCAACAGCCCCAGGAGGTGGGTGCCCTCACCGATGCCCCCTTCCCTGCCGCCCTGCAGTTCCTTCCGCCTACACACAGCACCTTCAGCAACACTCTCTTAGGGTGGGGGTAGGGGAGCCCCTGGAAGTACAAAGTGTTGTGATTTTGCAAAATGTTGTTCTCTCTGAGTTTTACCTTTGCTCATTAGCATCTCATTACCATGTTTCCCTGCAGGGAGCAGACAGGGGAATGCGCTGAAGTCAACTCCTGACTGTGAGTGTGAGGACGCGTGCAAGTGGGTGTGAGTGTATGTGAGGGTGTGTTTGCATGTGTGTAAAGGTGTGTACATGTGTGTGGGTATGTGTGCGTGTGTGAATGTGTGTGCATGTGTGTGGGCGTGTGTGCATGCTCGTGAGAGTGCACAAGCGCGTATGTATGCCTGCAGGGAAGAGGGGAGGCGAACGCCTGGACAAATCCCCTCTGTTGTGTCGGTGCTAAGGATTGCATCCCAACCCCAGTGAAGATGTGTTGAAGTCCTCCCTCCCAGTCCTGTGGGTGGGACCCCACTTGTGAACAGGACTTTTGAAGACATTCTTGGTTAAGGTGAGACCACACTGAGTCAGGAAAGGCCTTAGCCCAGCGTGGCTGGAGTCTTTATAAGCTGAGGATGTTTGGATGGGAAGGAGACAAAGGGGACAAGGGATGGCCACATGATGGAAGCAGATAATGAATTATGGATTGCCAGCCACCCCCAGAACCCTACAGACTTCCTAGAAGGTACACTCTGCAGACACCTTGATTTTAGGCTTCTAGTCTTCCAAACCGGGAGGCAATAAATTCCTGTAATGGAAACTGACCAGCCTGTGGAAATTCGTCAGGCAGCCCTGGCAGACTAAGACATTTGGGAAAAGGAGTTCAGGTGAAGCTGATGCAGGAAGCAGAGGTGGCAACCCTCTCCAGAGCAGCCATGTTTGATAAGTACTATTTCTGCGGGAAAACTCCTATTCATTCTTCAGCACCCAGCCCAAATGCCCCTTCTCTGGAAAACTGCTCCAGCATTCCAAGCAGGATGTACTATTACCTCATAAAACTTTTTAATAGTAGACTTGTTACCCAGTAGGTGATTCCTTCGGCTTGTCTGTATCCCTCTGCTCCTCTGTTCCACTCTGATGACAGGCAGCATCCACATGCTCTCAGCTTCCAGACCTGGTGTTGGCGCCTGGCACTCACTCAAGGCATTAGGACAATACTCATGCCCCCTGGCCCTTTGCCAAGGGCTACTAAAGTTTCCCCGGAGTCGAGTTGTATGGCCTGCACACCACCTCCATCAGGCAGAGAATGTTCTTGACTGCACTACATGCATGAGAAAGCTGAGGCTCAGGCAAGGCACCCAACATGCAGGCAGGTGGAGGAACCGGGGCCCATGTCACATTCCCTGCCTCCAAACATGAGCAGAGGCACCATAGCAGAGGGGCCAGGAAGCAAGGGCTGCTGGCCAGGGCACTGGCCCTTCAGCTCAGATAGTGGAAACCAAGGTGCAGAGAAGAAGAAAGGAAGCCCAGCTTGTCGCTTAACAAACACTCGTTAACAAAAGAATCACACTCTGTGTTTGCAGGGCTTCTCAGAGGAAGGCAGAGTGGGTGGTGGGCAATAACTAAATTCATCCCTGCACGAGAGGCCCCCAGCCCTCTGCCCCCAAGGGAGGGCCCAGGCTTGGCTCCCCACCAAGGGAAGTCCTGCTGCCAGGGCCAGAAGGAAGAGCCCTCGCTCCTACTTCAGCCCTGATCCCCAAAAGGAACTGAGAGCTCAGGGCATCACTTTGCTTTAAGCTCTGACCTTGGGGATGAGGGCCTGCCCTTCACTCCAGGAGGCCCAGGACTGCTGTATGAGGCACAGGGGGTTGGGCCACCGTCTTCCCCCACCATCTCCCTGCCACTTTCACGTCCCCCACTCCAGCCTCTGCCCTTTCCTTCTCATCCTCACCCATTTCCCAACTTTTCAAACTCTTTAACCCTGCATCTCTGTGACACACTGGGGCCCCAGGAGCCAATGCTAGGCTGACAGGCACCGTGCCCACGTCCTCCTAAGTAGATGCCTGGAGCTCAGGACGGAGGCCAGGGAGATGGTGTTTGTGCCTCTATCACGGTATCAGTCACCTCCATTCACTCAGACTCAGTCCTGCCTGGAGGAGAAAGAGCAACCCAGGAGCCAAGCTCCTTCCTACTCGGGCTCCACCACTCAGTACACGCCTCCCACAGCTGCTGAGTGCCTCTGCTTCTGGTGACAGAGGGAAGATGCGGGTGGAGAAACAGCCAGGCAGGTTGATGGGCAAGCCTGGGAGAGGCATGCATTCCTTGTCCCGTTCCAGCCTCGGGGACTGGCCAAGTGGTCACAGGCTGTGGTGTCACAAGGGAGGCTGGGAAACAGCCAGGGAGAAGCGAGGCCAGGGCCCAGCGGTCGGTCTCTGCCTCAGTCATGTCCGCATCTCCTCATGCATTTCTCTTCTCATCTATCCATCCCTCCCCCTTTCCTCCCTCTCCTTCTCTCCCTTCTTTCATTTAATTCATCCATCTGCACATCCAGCCGGCCACCACTATCATCCATCCATCTATCCAGCCAACCAGCCTGCCAGCCAGCCACCCACCACCATCATAATCCATCCATCCAGCATCCGTCCATCCATTCTATCCACTCCCACATCCCCTCCTGTGCTCAATCTCACGCCCCACATGATTCCTGAAGGCTTATTTGGTGTCCAGCAAGGAGCCAAGTGCCAGGAGGCATGTCCAGCACACTCCCTGTCCCTGCGGGGTTGCAGCCTCATTCAGGTTCCAGGTCTAACATGCAAAATAGTGAACACACAAGAATATACACAATCAGAGCTAAACTGAGGGGATGGGCAAGCCCTCTCCAAAGTCCCCCGTGGCTCATCGAAGGCTGTATGGATCCCTGATTTTATGACCTTTACACATTGATCTGGTGTGATCTGGAAGGCAGAGTCCTGCAGGGGCTTAGGAGACAAAGGTTGGTGTCCCAGGGCAGCTAGAGGCATTGTGAGAGCACATGCAGGCCCCACCCTCCCTAGGGCAGGTTTCCCAGCTGTGGAATGAGGGGAGTAGAAGATGTGGCTTGTCCCACCCCTCCGCCTCTGAACGGCAGGAGTGCAGAGGACAGCACTGGCTGGAGAGGCAAGGACGGTCCTAGGCAGGAGGTGTGGCTGCTCCTTGCAGACATCTGGAGCTCCTTGCCCACCAGGTAGCCAGGGAGGATACTCTCTACTGTCATCCCAAGATGTCACTGTTCCAGGCTAAGTGGGTGTCCAAGCACTGTTCCGCACACCCTGCCCCAGGCAGGTCCTCCATACCCCCTCTTCTGCTTTGCATGGCCTGAGCCCATGCTCTGAGTATATATTCATGGTTGTGGATGGTGGCCTCCCCACAAGATGATGAGCATCCTAATGGCAGGGGCTGTGTGTTCTAGCACACAGATGCTTCTCACCAACCCCAAAGGCTGGATGTTAGCCATGAACTTGCTCCCTAGGATGAAGACATTTCCCAACGGACCCAGTTCTGGCCAAGGGTGGTGGTGGCACAAACAGATATGTTGTATGAAGTATCCAGGAAGTGTGCTTAACAGGGTGGGGGCAGGTATGCTTTTCCACCATCTAGTTTTCTTTCCTGCTGGTTGGTAAGCTGAGAAGATGGCTGGAGCTTAAACAGCCACCTTGGGCCATGAGGCAGAATAATCATGTTTAACTTCAAGATTAAAGATGTCAGGAGGCCTGATGATTGTGGGGCTACTTTTTCAAAAGCAAACATCTATTTTGGTTAATACACTGTTATTTTGGGTTTTCTGCCATTAGCAATAAATTGCACCGTATCTCCAGGGCCTAACTGTTGCCTGATGTTGGAAGTAAAGATTCATTGAATGAATAAATGAATGAATGGTGGAGGATAGGCTTTGGAAATGAGATAATATTGGGCAAGAAAGGGAAGGGGAAGCTGTTCCAGGTAGTGAGACCAGGCAGTGGGCCGGAGGACAAGCAGACTCTGCCATGTTCCTGGAAGCTCATCCTTCACTGGAGGATACAATTAGCAAGACAAACTTCTTTCAATGCATTTTTTTTTTTTCCACTCTTGCTTGGTGTTAAATACTTTGGGAGAATGTTACACGTTTCCTGCTGCAGTTGACTTCTTCTAAGCCTGGGGCTCTGAAGCTGATTTGGGTCTTGCTGATTATGGGGGCTGGGTTTCCCTTGGGCAGACCCCCTCCTTGTGTTGGGCCGGCCCTGGGTGCTTTCCAGGGATTTGCACAAGTTGTCTTAGTAGTTCGAGCCACTAGGCCCACCGCAGACCAGGGAGTGGTGTGCAGCCCTCCCAGGTATGCTGCGTTCCTGGCAGTGCCCGGCCCTCTACTGACTCTGCATACCTGGACAGAGGAGGCATGTCACCTGCTTAACACCCCACAGCAAAACACGGGCAAGGTTTGGTATTAGAACATGAGGTTTTTCTCCCTCTTATTTTTTTTTTAACATGAGGAACAGCGTGGAAAATAAGCACATACAGGTTCAGGCCAAGTGTTCACCGATTCATCTCTCACATGATCCTTGAAGCCATACCAAGGGCCAGGTGCTCCGCTAAGTGCTCTGGATGTCATGGGGCCTGCCCTTAAGGAACCTGTCAAAGCTCACCCACAAGAGGCTGATGGGCCAGTAGTGGGCACACGGGTGCACCCAGCTGCTGGGAATGGTGCTTGGCTTGAGCGTGTCACAAAAGAAGCAAACTTGGACTTGATAACGGAGAGATTTTATTTGTAAGGATGTCTGGAAGGGGGAGAGGTATGGCAATAGGGAGAACACTGACCTCAGGGCGCAAACACACAACCCAAGCATTAGCCTATGAGAAGGAAAGGGTTAGGTTATGGAGATGGAAGAACTGGACATGGGAAGCGGGTGAAAGGGTGGTGTGATCAGACAGCAGATCTGGGAATGTTTTAGGTGGAAGCGCCTATTTCTAAGAGGTGTCTTTAAAGCTCAGGGATCCGGAGAAAGGGAGAAGCTCCACAAACATTTGGTGAACAAGCATTTTGTTTTGATCAGTCCGCTCAATTCTTCACTTCTGGGGCAAAGAATGGACATCTGAAGGTCTGTGTGAGCCTGGCTGCAAGTAAACCAGGGGCATCCTTGAGTCTCACCCAAGTCCTATGGGGAAGGCTGGCTCTTTGAAGTCATTTTCCAGAAACGGAGGATTTGGTGAAGGTTAAACACTGTGGAGTGACTGAAAACCCAATGCAGCATAACCAAACGGGGGTTTGCGTTCTCCTGAATGACAAGTCAGGAGGGATGCCGGGGGACAGAGGTTCTACCATCCATCTGCTCCCCCATGCTCAGCCTGAGGACCATCCTTTTGCTCACAAAACAGCTGCCATATGCACACTTGTTTCCAAACACAAATACGTGTACACACAAGTGCCAGGTGCATGCAGTGTCTACACATATACTGTCACGAACACCCCTGTGTTCATGCACACATGCAGTGTCCATGGGCACACCTTTGCACGCACTCATAGATGCCACAGGTGCAGTGCTTGGTCAGACACGCCCACATACACACACCATGCCTGCGTGCACACTTGTGCCATGGGCACACACTCTGATGCACATACTCAAGATCTCCTAAGTGTCAGGAACCGGAACCTGATGGGGAATGCCTGGCTGAGAGGAGGCTGACACCCTACCTGCAAACTGGTACAATTCTTGGCTGCGGAGAACTCCTAATTCAGCCCTTAAGAAGTGCTTTGGTGCCTTTCACATCCCTCCAGGAACTAAGGCCAGATACCTGTTGCTGTGTGGATGATGACCCCTTCCCAGGAGCTCAGCAGGTCTCTGCAGGGTGCCAGGGTTGCCAAGGCAGGCATTGCAAGGTCTCATGCATTTACCTAGGGTCTGGGAAGCAGAGGATTAACAACAGCGGTAGCCAGCACTAGCCTTGTCAGTGTGCGGCACGAGGCGAATCAGACTGGCTCCCCTACCCTCATCTGGTTCTTGATTCATTTGTGGGGAAACAGGCTCAAAGAGGTGACCTTAATTGGCCCAAGGACCCCCACCACGCTCCCACCAAGCGAATCTAGCCTGGCCGCTCTGGGAAGGGGTTGCTCAGAGGCAGCAACGTGGAGCAAAGTCCCTTCAGGGCTCTGCCGGTTTTCTCGCCTGTGGAACAGAGGCCATGTAGCCAGATTTCCTGAGTTTGCGGGGCCCTCGAGGTGAGCGCCAGCGCCGGCTTGCACTGGGGTTGACAACCGGTTTCCTCACTTTTGGTGCATCTGAGATGGCGGCCTCGCCAGTGGCCAGCCACCAGGCCGAGCTCACCGGGTGCTGCTCCCCGCAGCCTGGGACTCAGCGAAGGGGTCGCTACAGGGCCTCGTGGGCTCTGCGAAACGCCCGCATGACCCTAAATTCTGGGTCATCACGGGAGACGCGGGCGGGGAAGGGGGCTCGAGGTCCGGCGCCTCCAGGAAGGGGCGGGACGGAGCCTGTTGTTGAAGCATCGCCCTTGCTCCTCATTCCCACCTTCATTTTATAGACAAAGAGACTGAGGGGAGAGGCACGTGGCCACCGCAAGGTCCAGGGAAGGCGGCCAGCAGCGATCTGGCGTCGGCCCCGGGGATGTCGCGCCCCTCCAGGAGGCTGGCCCGCGGCCGCTGCCCAGTAACCCCGCGAGGCCCCACCGAGCACCTGCGCATCCCCGCGATGCCGACCCGAGCCGCTTCCGGCCCCCAGCGCGGAGCAGGCTGGGACTCGCAGTCTCGCCGCCCGCGTGCCGGCGTCCTCTCCCCTTCGGGCGGCTATTGGCCAGCGGGCGCGCAGGGGCCGACGGGATGGAGAGGGGCGGGGCTGGCCGGGCGGCCGGGCGGTCACGTGATGTTTGAGTGCCGTCTCCTCCCTGCGCAGCCCCTCCCTGTCGTGGACGCACCGAGCGCGCCCGCGAGCCGCCCCGTCTCAGGTGAGCGGGCTGCGCGCGCCCGGGGTCTCCGCCCCGCTTCGGGGCTCCCGGGGCCGGCCTGGCGGGGGCGGGATTGATGGCAGGGAGGGCAAAGCAGGCGGCGGCGCGACAGGGGCCAGCGGGCGGGCGCGGCGCTGGGATGGTCTCGGGAGGCCCGGTGGGGGCGGGGCCGGCCCAGGGGATGGGCGGGGCCAGCGGGGGGCGGGGTCAGTCCGGGAGTCCCCTGCGGCCCCCTTTCCGTCGACCCCGGAGCTCCCGAGGGCGCGAGCTCCGACCCTGATCCGAGATGCCAGGCGCCTGGCCGTCCCGCGGGGGCTCCCGGGTTGGAAGCCTCCAGCCTTCGGGGCTGGGTGATAGGGCCCGCCCTGTGGGCGCCGGGCGTCCCACCTGTGGGGAGGAAGAGGAGCGGCGGGCGGGATTTCCCGCAGGCACCGACGACTGCGGAGCCAGCCCAGACCCCACATGTGCAGGCTCGGATCCTATGTGCTTTTCTGCGCGCCACGTTTCTTCCCTTTTTTCTGAATTTGGCCAGAAAAGGTGCATCTGGGTACTGACCGCTGGGGACGTCCAGCCCTAGGACTTAACGCGTGACCCTGATCTGCGCTCTCCCGGGGGAGCTCTTCAGGGGCCACCAGTTAAACTCACTCCTCCTGGACCTGGAGGCGCTGCATGCTGTCTGGTTTGGTAGCCGCTAGCCACTGGCCACTCCATGTTCCATGGCCCACGTGGCCACAGGCTGTTGTACTGGGCAGCACACTTAGGCAAGGTTGCAGAAAGTTCCATGGGACAGACTGCTGGGTGGTGGGCCGGGCTCCTTTCTCTGGGTCCCCTCCTCCTTCCTCAGCCTCTCTAGCAGTCCCTGACTCCTCCTTCCTCACCTGTACACTCCTTGTGCTCTTCCTTTAGTTCTGGGCCTGGGCAGCATCTGGTCATCCTCTGGGCAGGGCTCGCCTCTTGATGACCTCTCCCACCAGCGTCTCCTGTCTCAGGGTCTGTCTCCCTCCCAGCACTTCCTGTTCTGTCTTGCCCACGTATTTGCTTGCTTACTGTTTTATCTCTCATTTTTATGAGGCAGGGATTGAGATTGTACCTTGTGGGGACATAGTGAAAGGTTGAGCAGTCTGTATGAAATTTATCAGGGCAGGAATGTTTTGCCCTCTTGAAGTGGTAATTTCCCTCAGCCCAGGGACTGTAGGTCCTCAGGCAGCACTTGGTGCAGCAAAAGCCTGGCACAGCCGGCTCTGGTTCGGGAGCCACGCTGTGTAAACGGCTGTGGACACGCAAATGAAAGAGCATCTGCAGGAGGAGTTTGAGCTTTAGCTTGGCCCCCATCCACGCTCCTTGGTCAGCAGCCTTTGCCCAGGCACCCTCACCCAGGCCTCCTCTCTGGCCCTCTGCAGGCTCTGAGGCATGCGCCTTGGCACAGGCACTGCCTGGGGAGCTGATAGACTTGGGGGCAGGCAGGCCTCCTTCCGTGCCTTCCGTGCCTCTCTGCTTGTGGCAGGGTGAAGGCCAGGTTCTGCCCCTGGCCTGCTGCCAGGGCCATATCTTCCACAACTTGCTTGGTATGCCCCTGCAGTGATGCATAACTTGTGTTTTCTGTGAATTCCAGGTCTTCTTTCCAGCCTGTTTGGCTTCCTAGCCTTCTGCCTGGGGTCCCCTTAGGCTGCTGAGAGTGGGCAGGAGCCCCTTCTCTCGAATTCTTCCTGCCCTCTCCGAGCGCCCACACAAATGCCCATGGCCCATGGACCCAGTGCTTCCCAGGACACAGGCCTGCCCCTGTTCTGCTGAAGTCACTGTTGCTGTGTTTATCACCCATGCGACGTGAGCCCTGGGGTGAAGGGCTGCTGTCTGGGCTACCCTGTGTCTCGAGTGCCCAGCCCAGCCTGTGGAGCAGGGTGGCCCCTGCTTGGTCAATCAGTAGACGGAGCCTGGGAACCAGTGACTGGAACTGGGGAGCGCTGCAAGCCGGGGTACTGTTCGCGATGCAGAAATCTCAAAGCAGGGTGTGTGGAACTTGTCTTCCGGCTATAGAGGGAAGACACATACATGGATCATGGGCTTTTAATGGCAGGCATGACATGCATCCTTCAGGCTCTTGAAGACAGCCAGGCTGGGCTGACCAGAAAGGATGGGGAGGTGTTCACTGAGGAGAACACTGTTCAGCATAGGCATGCTCACATATCCACTGCCGGGTGGGGCTCAGCAGTTTGCGTCCAGTGTCTCTGTCCTTTCAGTGACCCCGGAACGGGGCTGGTTATCATCTGTCATCTTCCGTCGAAGCAGAGGATGTGCCCGAAGCCCTTTGCCTCAGGTTCTAAGGCACGGTCCACTTGGCTGGCATATGCATTCCCAAGGTTGTGGGGCAGTGAGTGCTCTGAATATTGTTTGGAGTATTTGTGCAATTGCCTCAGGCCTGGGGTATTTTTTTTTTTTTTCTTTTAAATACACATGGGTGTACCTGTTTTGATTGTGTGAATTGCTGTAAGTGGAATTTGGCCTGTGGCTCAGTCTAGCTGTAATTTGTTAAGTTGTTTTAAAATCGATTTTGTGCATGACAACAGCCCTGGATATCACGTCTCCGGAGGTGGCCTTCCTCTCAGAGCCGGGTCCTGCCCTGACCTCCAGCACTGCCGGCTCCCAGGCTGCAGTGTGTGCTGGATCTGTGAATGGAGACATGGAAGGAATGATGAAACGCTGAAGGGAAGAAGAAATGAACATCATGAACGGGGTGGGTGTGTTCTGTCTTGCTGAGGGGAAGTAGAACATTCAGTCTTACATTTGTTTTGTACCAGTTTGGAGCCTCCTTGCCCTTATCTCAGGAGAGTGTGCCACGCGAGCCAGGCAGGCTTCTTATTCCTGTCCTGTGGGCAGAGATGGGTGCTGTCTCCTGGTGGGACCCCTGGGTTCGGGGTGTCCCTGTGTGTGTCCAGGGCCATCCTCAGAGTCTTTCTCAGCCTCGGCCCGTCTTTGGGGTTCTCTCCATCAGCCAGAGGCTCTCTCAGGGCCAGGGCAAGTGCAGAGATGATGCCCATATTGGGCGTCAAAGCCCGAGCACCCTAGCCCTTCTCCCCTGGTTACTTTTTAGTTGCTGTGGGCTTGGGTGGTCCCTTTCAGGACCTGAACCAGCTCCGTGGGCTGGGGGAGCCTCTACAAGGGAGCAGGGCTGGTCTACTGCAGTGGGAGTGGCTCTGGGCAGGGTCATCGACAGGGTACAGTAAGCCCCCTTGCCGTCTGAGAGGTGGCCGGTGTGGGGACAGCTTTCTAAGGCCTTGCCTTGTACGGAGGCTTAGGAAGTGGCAGGGTTGAGAGGGGGACTCCCTGCAGGCCCCCTGGGGAGATTGTGTGTCCACATCCTCCTGGTGGGTCAGGACCAGAGTCTGCCCCCAGCCTTGCGGTGGGTCAGGGAATCATGTGGCCAGCTGAGGAAGGGCAGAGAGGTGCCCCCACCCCACTTGAAGGATCCAGGAGGCTGGGGGCCTTAGCCGGGAGGCCGTGTGGACGGATGTGACAGGCGCTGGAGGTGCTGGCCTTTGCCCGCTGGTCTGCCTCAAGCTGGGCTGTGAGCGTTTGGGGAATAAGATCAGACTTGGACTTTTCCTCTGGCCCTGGTGGGGCTGCGGAGGGCAGAGGCAGGGCCACGTGGTGCAGGGCCCTGGGCTGGGCTGCCCCCCCCCGTGCACTGTTCCCGTCCAGGCTGCCTGGTGCCCGGTGGCCACTCCACGTTGGTGCAGCATCCCTGTCAAGCCTCTTGCCGGGCTAATACCTGGCAGGGGCCGGCCGGGTCCTTCCTGGGAGGGGGGTGCAGTGAGCTTCTCCTAACCCTCATCCCACTGGGGCCTGGGGCTCTGGTGAGAGCGGCGCAGGGCCTGGCGGGCATGCTGACCCTCCGTGCTCCAGCCGCCGCACTTCGGCCCAATAAACCTTTATTGTTTCTTCAGCTGGATCGATGTCAGATTTTCCTGTTTTCTGCCTCTGATTTCCCTAGAGAGAAGGGCCAGGACCCAGCCCTGACTTCTGTTAGCTCGCTGGTACAAAAATAGTGAAGTCCCTGGGATACAGAATTGTAGTGTTTTAGTCTTGGAATCCTGCATGCTGTCATTTGTTAACCCCTACTGTGTCCGGCCCTTTGTCCTTAGTCTGGCCCTGCAGCCACCCAGCGGGGAGGGCCACGACTCCACCCCCGAGACTCTGGCACTGATGCTCAGGGCCTCTGGGGCCTCCCCCAGGGGTGCAGGGAGGAGTCCCTGAGGTGCTCACCCAGGCTGTGCGAGTTGGGGTCTGTGCCCCCAGGGCAGCTGGAGCCTGCCCGCTTCAGAGCATGCGTTTGGCTGGCCTTGGCACCGCTGCCTTCTCCAGAGCATCTGCTTGCCCGGATGGCTGAGACATTGCCTGCTCTTGAGGGGACTCGTCATCCCTGTCCTTGTCAACAATCGCCACCCTTTCTCCTCCCCTGCCCACCCTACCCCCTCGGACTCTACCAGGCCCCCGCTTGGCTCTTTATACTCCTCAGATGAGGAAACTGTGGAATCGTGGAGCTGGTGAGTGCTCGGGTAGGGCCTGCACCCACTTGGCCCTGCCTGCAGTCCTGCTCTGCGTCTTCCAGCCGGACCCAGCCGGGCAGTACCTGAGGTCGACAGTGTCATTAGTTCTGGGGCTTGTTACCTAGTTAGTAAAGGCTTGGTCCTGGACATCTGCCTCTGGAGATGACATTGTAAAGGAGTTTGGCAAAGTCTCAAGGGCTTTGAGGAGTCCTGGCCTTGGCAGGCAGCTTTTCTCTTGGAGATGGGGAGCCTCTGAGATCTCGTTCCCAGTAAGTCTCGGGGAAAGGCTGGTTAAACCAGCTTGCCGTCAGCCCCGCTGGCTCTCCTGGAGCCTGGAAAGGCATCAAGCCATCAGGTCCTTTCAGGGGGCTTTGGGCCACGGGCCATGGTTGGGGCAGGCATCTGTCCCTGCCTGCCTGTTCTTACATTGCCCAAGCCAGACCCTGGTTTTGGTCTGGGGTGTGTGGAGTGTGCCTGTACTGGAGGGGGAACTTGCCCTGATGATGCGGGCCGCTGTTGGGGAAGGCGAGGGGCAGCGTTCCAAGGCGGCGGGGGGCGGGGGGCATCGAGGCATTGAGACGGAGCTGGCAGGAAGGGCAGGGGGTGCACACCTACCTCCCCTTTAGCCACCCTCCAGCCAGGACCCAGAATCCACGCTAGCCACGCATCTGGAGAGTGGCGTATTTTTAAGCTGGGAGCCCAGAACCAATCTCTCCAAATATGAGAAAAACAAAAAGCTTGACAATACCCTTTTCTCTGGGCTTGGCCCACCCCAGCATGAGCTGAAGCCTCTGTACTGATGAGCGGGCAGTACATGGACTCTGACCCCTTTCCCCCTCCTGCATGATCCGTGCAGGGTGGGGTGGCAGGGCCCTGGGTGGGGAGGCAGCTCACTCCTGTTCTTCCTGGCCAAGGGTCTGGAGCAGCTTCTTTCCCAGGGGTGTCCTGGCCTATCCTGCAGCCCAGGCCCCTTCAGTTCCCTCTGCCCTGCAGCTCATCTGCCAGAGCACAGATCTGGGTCCCTGCCCTGGGCCGCCCCGGCCAGGCAGCCTGAAGCCTGACACCCTCCCTTGGCATTTGCTGCCCTTGGTGGGCTGACCAGATCTGTCCCTCCAGCCTGGAGGGACTGGCACCCCGGCTGGCTTCTGGGCTTTTCTCAAGGCCTTTCGGGAGGGTTAAAAGGCCAATGCAAGCATCCCGGGGTCCATTCCTATCCCATTGCAGTGCTCTGTTTCCTTGTACTCTTCCTGGGCCAGGAGCGAGTCTGTTCTGTCTCTTTGGTCCCTAAACAGGAAAACGCACACAGTCCGTACCCAGGAAGTGCCTGTTCAGCCCAGGCACCCTGCTGCAGGGTCTTCTATCTTTCTGCTGCACCCTTGGCCCACCCCACTCCTCTGAGGGGTAGGAAGTGAGGGAGGGTGGCAGTGTGTATGAGGCCCCGGCGGCGGGCAGACGCTGTGCATGTGCTCACCCTCTCCATAGCAGGCCCACGGGGCATGGTCCTGGGCCCACGCTACAGAAGGGCCGCTGAGGCAGAGACACGTGACTGGCCCCCAGGCTTGGAATTGGCTTGAAAATGCAAATCTTCTGGTGTCTGTGTGTGTCTGTGTGTGTGTGTGTGTATTTATGAAGAAGCATGTGAGGCTCCGAAGGCAGCATGCAGGGCTCTGTCTTAGGGGCACTGAGCTGGGGTGGCAGGACATCCTCTCTGAGCAGGGAGCAAGGCCAGGTGGCCAGATGGCCAGATGGAGGCAGAGGTATGATTGGAGGCCCGGGACATAACTGTGTAAGCTCGGCTTTGCTGTATAACAAACATCCCAGTGGACCGGTCGCCTGACACAGCAAAGGCACGTGCCTAGCAGGGACCGGTAGGGGCTGCACTCAGTGTACTCAGAGACCTGGGCTGGCCATGGGCTCCCCTCTGGAATGTACCAGTGGGAAAAGAAAACTGGAGGATTAAGTATTGGAAACTAGGTACCTGGCTCAGAAGGGACTTGAGCCCACAACACTGCTGGTGCTGTGTGCACAGATTGTGGTGACGCCGTGATGCTTGTCTTCCTTCTGGTTCTGGCATTCCAGGGAGCCTGGGCTCCGGAGAGGAGGGCAGGCCCCGTGACCCTGCAGTCTAGGGTCCACGTGGCTCCTGCTCTCTCGTGGCCACAGAGATGGCATCCCAGCATCCTTTTTTCTTTAATTACGTGTTTTATTTTGAGACTACTAAAGATTGACGTGCAGTTGTAGGAGATAAGACAGAAGGCTGCTGTGCCCCCTCCAGCCAGCTTCCCCAAAAGCAACAGCTGTGGTCAGTGTCATGGCCAGGACATGGACACTGACACTGCTGGGAAGATTATTGCTCCTGCTCCAGCCAGCCACCCCCGCCCCCACCCCCACTTAAGCCCTCCCAACCGTGAGTCTGGTCTCTGTCTCTACTGTGGATGCTCTGGGCCGCCTCTGGCCTGGGGGTGCCATTGGGAGGGCTGGCTGCCTGCGCCCCCTCCCAGGGAAGACTAGGCGCCTTGGGAATAGGCACCAGTGCATGCCTGATGCGGGGCCCCTGCATGCCAGCTCGGGCCATGGCGCCTGTGGGGAGCGTGCACGCATGCTCCAGGTACCCACGCTGGCCGTGGCTGGGCGGCCAGGCCTGTTCCTGCTTGTGTGTGCATGAGGTGGCCAAGTTGTGGGGCCACCAGGGAAAGGGGGAGTCCTCCCAGTGCCCCTGCCACCCCTCCATGCCCCAGTGTGTTGCCTTTTTCTTTCAGTAGGCCTTGTGCCTCCATGGCCCTGCTCCTGGCGAGGGCTGTGTCTCCCTCTAGGGCCCGGGAAATGCGTGTCTGTCCCGCTCTGCCACTCCCTGCGGTGACATGGGCGCTTCTGGACAGACCCGTGGCCACCCCGTGGCCCCTCCCCCTGTCCACCAGGTACATGTTCGTGCTCTGGGCATCTGGTCCGAGTGCGTGTGCTGGGAGTGCTGGGGGCCAGGTGCTGGCCTCAGGGCACGCAGTCCTGCTGCTGACATCAGCAAAGGCCACTTCCTTGCCCGGCCTGGGCAGCTCTCAGTGGCGGCAGTCTCACCGTGGTTATTGGGGAATCAACAGGGAAAAATAAATGGAGTGTCCTCCCCATAGGTGCTTGCCCCACACTGCCTCAGCCCTCGCTCCTCCTACCTGAGGGGGCTCCCAGGGGCCACGGGAGCTGAAGTGCCGCCAGCCTGGGTGGGTGGACCCCTGCCCAGCACCCACCCTCTGCCCCAGGGCCTCAGAGAGGAGCTGGTGGCCTCGGGCTGGGATTTTGAGAGAGGAGGCCCCTGGGGAGGGAGTGGAGTGGGTCCTGTGCCTGAGAGAGGAGGCCCCTGGGGGAGGGAGTGGAGTGGGTCCTGTGCCTGAGAGAGGAGGCCCCTGGGGGAGGGAGTGGAGTGGGTCCTGGGCCTTGCACGCCACGGTGCCCCCGGAGGCTGGCAGAGGACCCTCGAACAGCTCCCAGCACCTGATGGGGATTTGGGCCTTTGTTCTGGGTACGTCTGTGCAGCAGGGCCAGTGCTGGTGCAGGAGGATGTGGAGAGGTATCCTAGTCTCGGGCTGCCCATGGCCTGCAGGGATCAGTTGGGGAGCTGGCTTGGGGCTGGGGGCTCTCCCCTAGTCGGGGTTAGCAGTGGACACACAGCTGTGCTCATGGGGCAGGGTCTGCATTGCTGGTGCGGCTGGGAAGTGAGGCTTAGAGCAGTGCTGCCCCAGAGGTGGGCCTGGGGGGTTGGCAGGGCCTGGCCGTGCAGGGGTGGGCCTGGGGGACATTGGAGACTTTAAGGCTTCATTTTATCTTTATATAAAGAAAATGAGCCTTACTTTGTTTTCACTTTCCGTAAAGCTTTTTGTGTTCACTATAGACAGTTGAGAGTGAAGCAAAATGAGGAAAAGGAAACGTCCCCTGTGGCCCTGCCATGCATTGGCGATTCTGCAAGCATCCAAAGTGCCTCTCTCCGTCTGCTTTCCAGGGTGCTTGGTCCATGTGCTTGTGACCTCACCATGTGAGTCCTTCCACCGAGGGAGGTGGATGAAACACCACGACAGGCTCGTGACAGGAGTCCCATGGCTCCTGTGGCAGCCTCTGTTGCCCTCGGACCTGGCCTACACTGTGAGCTGGGAAGTGGGTGCAGGCAGGGCACCGAGGGGCCCCACAGGTGCCTCTGCTCCAGCCCTCACTCCTGGCCTGGCGCCTGCTGATGCCCACTCCCGGGGGCCAGGGCCTCAGGCAGGCCTGTGGTGTGTGAGTCCTGTCCCCGGGAATTGAGACTCTCAGCACAGGTGTGTGTGTGCGGTGGCCCCCACCTTCCCCCACTGCTCCTGCTGGGAGCCGAATTTGCTGCATTTTATCCAGAAGCCAGAACCCACGTTTCCTTTCCCTAGACAGGCGCCTCTGAACTCTCCCAACGCCGGCCACTTGATCCCCGTTGTCGCTTGATGGCCTGCCAAATAGCTGCTGGTAGGAGAGGAGAGAGGTGCCACCTGCCCCCGACTGGCATTCTGCTCCTCGCCAGGGGGGTGCAGCGTGCTTGGGGGTGCCTGTCATCAGGCCCGCAGTCTGTGTGGGTGCTGCGTCTCCTCCCTGGAGGGCCACCGTACAGGCCTCGGGGCTGGGGACGGCATGCAGGTGCCTGTGGGCTTTGTGCTGTGCTGCTCAGGCTGCCCTGGGGCAAGCCCCACTGCGCTGACCTGCCTGGGGCTGGGCGGCGGCCCATCTCCCTGCTTCTGAGGCCCCTCTTTGCCATGGGGCACTGAGAACACTCTGTCCTGGCGAGGCTGACGCTGGCCCCATGTGCTCCGGACACTAGCCGTGGACACAGAAGCTCTGGAGCCTTGGTTGGGGCCTTGTGCCCTCGGCCTGGGCTGCACTCGGCTTCTAACCGGGCCACCTTGTACCCCACAAGATGGGTGTGAATCTGGGCCCTGGGCTCCAGGTTCTTCCTGTGTGTCACCTGCAGACCCCTGAATCTCTTCCTGTGTGTCACAGGGTATTCCTGTGTGTTGCCTGTGAGCTCCCCCACCCCCTTGCCAGACTTTTCCTGTATGTCATCTGTGGGCCCCCCAGGGTTTTCTGTGTGTCACCTGTGGGTCCCCCCACTCCCTTGCCAGACTCTTCCTGTGTGTCACCTGTGGGCCCCCCAGGGTATTCCTGTGTGTCCCCATGGGCCCCCTCCCCCCCGCCCCTGCCTAGCTCTTCCTGTGTGTCACTGCAGCCCCCTACAGGCTCCTGAGAACAAGAGCTTGCCTGGCCCGTGGGTGGCTGGGAGAGCTCACGGTTCTGGAATTCCAGGTAAAGCTGAGGTCTGGCTTCTGGGCTTCTTGTGCTTCCCGCCACGCGTGCTGCATCCCGGCCGCCTGTGTGGTGCCGAGGCCTGGCCCCGCTGCGAGGTGGTGTGCTCTGCCCTTCTCCATCCGTGCGCGTCTGGGCTGCCTCCAGGCTGGCGCCAGTGGCCACCGCTACCCGTTCAGGTGTGTGAGGTGGCGGGGGGACGCGTGCCTTCCCTCGGGCAGCAGGCAGGAGCAGGGTGACCCTGTAGCAGGGCGCCCAGCCTCGACTTCTCACCCTAGCGCTGTGGTCTGAGCCCTTCCTGCACCCCTATCACCAGAATTTGTTTGAAGTACCATTTAAGGCGGTGTTGTGACCACCCTAGATCCGTGACTGACAGTTATTGCGTGGGCTGGGCCAGCATCTGCCCTGAGGTTTCTGGTGAGGCGCTGGCAGGATTCCTTGAGTGGGGGCTTGGGGTCCCGGGGGTTGGCAGCTAGGCATGTTGTCCCCTGTCCTTGTGGACCATCCTGCCTGCCCACTTTGTAGGAGGCCCGCGCTGCCGTGTCCCCCACGAATAAGCTGTGGGTGTAGACTGTTTCCAGGGTCCTCACGCGGTCAGCAGGTTATGCCTTCATCTGTGATCTGTCCCCTGACTCCTGCCGCGTTGACGGACCCTTCCCTGTCGTCTCGCCCTTGGGCTCTCTGCATGCACCCGCACCGCATTTTACCTGATTTTGAACATCTGAATAAATTTGTTGGAGCGCTTTCTGTCTCAAGGAGGGCAACCTTTGTCATGTTTGTTGCAGATGTGTTTTCAGCGTGTGGTTTGCCTTTCGATTTTGCCGAGGTCGCATTTGATTTTCAGAAGTTTGCATTCAATACGCTGTTGTGTCTCTTCCCCTTGGAGCGTGCCTGGGTCGAACATAGCTTTTATACTTTGGTAGATGCTTTGTTTTGAACCATTTTAATGTTTTGCCTTTCATTTGTTTTTAACCGATTTATCCCTTTAGTCCATCTGGAATTTATTTTGATTTAAATTGTGTGATACTTTCACACCGTCAGAGGTGTGGCCGAGCAGGAGTAATGGACACTTGCAGAGGGAGGCTCTTGGAGACGTGGCCCCTGGAGGGTGCTGGCTGAGGAGGTGCGTCCTCCACGGCGGGAGTGTGGCGGAAGGGGGCTGCAGCCGCTCTGTCCCCCCGTCTGTCTCAGGCGTGTCCCCCCAAGTGCAGCTCTGGCTTGTGGCACACTGGGTGCGGCTTGGCCTCAGGCCGCGTGGACGCGCCCCCGTGGACATTGGTTGGTGCCTCTCCTGCCCACCCTGGTCCTGCCAGCCCCCCTGGGTGGGAAGGGCAGGTCTGTCATTCCGGCGTGTGCCACGGGGCCAGCCCGTTCTGGGCCTGCAGGTTTGACCCTTGGCACTGGTCTCTCTTAAGCTCTCTCTCTCTCTTTTTTTTTTTTAATTTGCATATGGGCAGGAGGCACCAGGGATCGAACTCCAGACCTCCAGCACGGCAGGTCGGAGCTCTGCCTGCTGAGCCACGGCAGCCGCCCTTAGCTCTCTCATAACTTCGGTGGTGCCACCATGTCACCATCCCATGCCAACCCCTCCTGTGGCTTCCTCCACAGGCCCAACCTCACTCCCAGCGTCGGCACTGGGGCACCGGGTGAGCTCTGTGCAGGGAGCAATCTCTTGCCAGCTGAGGCTTAGACTCTGGGCCCCTCCCAGGCGGGCCGTGCACCTTGTGGGTTGGGGAAGTCGTGAGACACTCCCTGGAGTCTGGCAGCAGCTCAGGGAACCCCTACCCCAGCTCCTTCTCTTTAAAGCGCACGTGGGGAGTAGCAGTACCCCCTCTTTGGCTTACAGGGCAGATTAAATGAGCTGTAAAGTGCGACACTTGAAATGGCCTGTGTCGTGTGCCAGCCAGGGCTGCCCTCCCCTTCCCCAAGTAGGGCCCCTCCCTGGGACCCTGGGACCCCTCCCCTGGGAAGCCTTGGGCCCCTCATCTGCCGGAGGGTTAGGGATGCTTGCTCGGGTTGCTCCTTGGTGGTGGTGGGTTCGGAACTTCTTGGCGTGGAGCCCCTGGTGAGCCCTGCACTCTGGCATGTCCCCTGCTGGCCCTTCCCACTCCTGTGCTTTCTCCAGGGCCTGCCCGCAGTGCCCAGGGGCCCTCAGGGGGAGCAGGACAGGAGCATTTGTCATGCATCCACCCCTGCTGGGCACTTGCTGGTCTCTCCCTTTCTCCTGTAGCCCCCACAAGGTCCAAATGGCTCCCCACTTTCCGGTGTGTGGACAGATGCAGGAGACAGGGTGACCTCAAGGTTGCATGGCCTGCCTGGGGAGAGTGGGGACACAGATGAGCTGGCACTGAGATGACCCTGTCCCTGCAGGGCGTGCTGCCCTCCATGTGGGCCATTTCACTGTCCTGGCATCGTAGGGGTCCACGCGGGGAACCCCTTGGGTGTAGAGCTGGGCAGGCCTGCCTGCAGGGGTCATCTGTTTCTGGAGGGCCTCCTGTCTGTCGTGCTGACCCCTCGCTGCCGTCTGGGTTGGAGAGAGCTGTGGTGTCCCCATTGGCCGCCTCCCCTGGTCCCGGGCTCGCCAGCCCCTTTCTCTTTACCCAAATAACGGGGACTCGGGGTCACCTACCTTCTCCCCTCCCTCGGCCTTGGGCCCAGCTGGAGTTGCATGTGGAGACTGCACCTGGGTTGGAGGTGAGGGGCACGGGCTGTTGCTTCTAGAGGACATCTTTGAGGCCGTATTCACCCCAAGCTCAGGGTCAGTCTGCCAAGGGGGTGACCAGGTAGTCTAGGCTGGGGCATCTGGAGGTCTGAGTTACTCTCCTATGGCATATGGTTGACTTGCCCACGTGGGGGTCAGCGCTGTAAGAGATGGGCCGGGGGCTGGGGTGCAGGCTGCTCGGTGAGCGCCGGTCAGGCCTGCTACCACCTCGTCTGGGGTGGTCTCTCCTCCGCCCACCCACCTCTTCCACCTGCTTGTTTATGGGCTGCTCTGCCCTGCTAGGGAGACCAGCCCCTCCTCATGGGTCCCACCCACCCACGCCCACCATGGGTGCCCGTAGCCCATGAGGGCAAGGGCTTCGCTGGCTCTTACCGTGTCGGGTCCCAGCACCCAGAACAGGGTGGATTCGTGGGGGTGACTGCGATGCAGTGAGTGGCCTGAGACTGCTCCTGTGGGAGCCGTGGGCATCCCGCCAGCCGGCCTGCAGCCTCCTGGGGGTCGGCAGCTAGGGGTGTTGTCCTGTCCTTGCCCTCCCATGTGTTCTGGGAGACCAGGGCCTGTCCACCCCCCTGTACCGGCAGGCCAGTGCAGGGAGGGGGCAGGGGCCTCCTGGGCTCCCCCCCAGTCAGAACCGGGGCCCCTCCCCAGATCCTCCCTGGGGCTCCCTGAGGTAGAGCCAGGGCCCCTCCCCAGGGCCTCCCCCTGCCACCTGCAGGCCACGTCCATCCTCTCGGTCTCAAGTGTGATTTCCCACTTGAAGTGGTTTTTCTTTGAGAGAACTCCCTGGGGCCTCGTAATTCATGGATTTCCCACTTCTAAAGTGATTTGCTAGGAAGGCAAGTCCCCAGGGAATAGACTCCAGTCTTCTCATTTTTCACCTGAGTCTTAACGCTGACACTTCCCGGAGCTGTGGGGCTGTTCCCCTTTTGTTTTTCATCTGGGGGCCTTCGGGTCTGGCCCTGGGTCTGGCAGCCCTTCTTGGCCTCCTGCCACACATTGTCCCTCTCTCCCTCCCTGGTGCTGTGGGAGTCCTGCTCTCAGGGTGTTCTCTGCCTGGGCGGGGAGGGGGTGTGGGTCAGAGCTGTCCCCTTGGGTCCCCGGGCCTGGGTCCTGTATCCTGCCCTGCTCGTAGGCGCCCCTGGCCCAGGTGCCCCTCACCGCAGGCTGCTGGGTGGCTCCCGGGTTGGGCTGGGTGCTAGGCCACTCTCGGGCCCTGTGCTTTCTCTCGCCTGCCCTAGGCACCTGCGTCCTGGCTCCCCTAGTGTGTTGCTCTCAGGGTACCCCCTCACCTGGTCAAGGTCCTACAGTGGCCTTAAGGGCAGGTGCTGGGAATCAGGGAAAGGGGCTGGGAGAGGGGCGGTGGAAGAAGCTGGCAGAGCTGAGAGCCCTCCTGGAGAGTGGCAGTGAGGCCCGTCTTGAGCTTTACCCAACTGTCTGCAAATGCCTTGGTTTCCTTGGGGTGGGGTATTGGGGAGAGGCCGTGTTATCCCTCCTGGGTGGGGTGGTTTCCCACTTGCCTCTCCACTGGGCCAGCCTCTGGGCTCAGGGCCTCCTTGCCTGCTCACCGCAGGCCCTGGGCCACTGGGCCTCGGGTCTGTGCCCTGGGCGCTTTCAAAGTCCAAGTGGCTTTCTTCCCAGGGGGGCTGAGCTCAGTGCAAGGCCAGTTCACGGTGTCCCCTTCCATCCTCCCCCTCACTTCCAACCCCTCCTTTCCCTCCACTCTCTCCTCCCCCACCACCCCTCTCCTCCTCCCCCTCCCCAAGTTTCCATTTCTCCTCCTCCCCTTTTCCCATGGCACCCAAAGCTAGAGGCTGAGGGAAATGCACGCAGGCCCAAGAGAGAGACCAGCTCTGTGCATCTCGGGCAGCCTTGAAGAGAGAGAGTCTTAGGAAAATGGGGGTATCAGCACCGCATGGCAGCCCTCTCTCCCTCCCTCTGCCTACCCCCCTCCCACATCACTGAGGCTGCTGGGTGCAGGCTCCCGCTTCCTGACCCCTCCCCTGAACCCTAGACTGGGCATCCAGCTGCCTCTACTTCGTTCCCATGGCCTCCCAAACAGAATACCCCACCCCTATACAGCCGTCCTCCCACAGGCAGCTCCCTTCTTCCACTCACTTATCCTAGGGGTCAGCGAACCCTCCCTGCAAGCCAGGGAGTGAATAACTGGGGCTCTGTGGGCTCTCCTGGGGTCCTGCAGCCCGGCTTTGCTCTGGGACCTGGAAAGCTGCAGGCAGACCTCATTTGCAGAAACAGGTGGTGGCCTGGGCGGCCCAGTTCTGACCACTGGCATAGACTGAAAGTCTTGTATTTCTGCAAATGAATTTCCCCATGTCATCCCTACCTAGGTTAAGAAATAGGACCTTTTTCGTGCCTCACAGGGCTCCTTGTGCCTTTCCCAGACTGCAGGACTTCCCACTGCAGTCGCTGCATCAGCCTCGGTTATCATTTTTGTTTTGGTTAATGTCAGGTTCGTGAAGTATCATTTGCAGACAACCGAATTCACTCTTTTAAGTGTACAAAGAGTTTTGATACATGTATACTGCAGTGCAAGCAAGTGTGATTGTAATTGAATTACACTATTTTTATCACCCACAAAAGTTTTCTCCTGGCTTCTTGCGCTCTTTCCCCACCCTACCCCCAGGTCCCAGAAACTACGGAACTGATTTTGGTTTCTATCGGGGTTTTTTTCAATCATGGGCAGGCACCAGGAATTGAACTCGGGTCTCTGCAATGGCAGGTGAGAACTCTACCACCCAGCCACCGTTGCCTGTCCTCCTGTAGGTTTTCATATCCTTGGGAAAGCTTGTTTAGAAGGTTTATGAGGGTTGCATCCTTAAATGTTTGACATGTGAAGTTTTGGGCCTTGATGGAAGGTTTCCAACTGCCGATTCAATGGATTGGATAGATATAGGGCTATCCAGGTTTTCTGTTTCTACTAGAGTGAGCTTTGTTAGTTTGTGTCTTTCAAGGAATTTATTGATTTCATCTAGATGGAATTTATGCACACAGAGTTGTTCCCTTATTATCCTTTTAATGCTTTTAGGGTCCATAGTGGTGTCACATCCTTCATTCCTGATACTAGTAATTTGTGTCTTCTCTTGTTTCCTGTCAGTCTGCTTAGAGGTTTTTATCCTTTATTGATCTTTTAAAAAAAACAGGTTTTTAAATTTTTTTTTATTTTTTCCCTTGTTTGCCAGTTTCTATTTGATCAATTTCTTTTCTTGATTTCCACTTGCTTAGAGTTTAATTTGCATTTCTTTTTCTAGCTTAAGTTAGAAGCTTAGATGATTTATTTGAGTCCTTGCCAGTATAAGTATTTAATGCTATAATTATATTATATAATTGTATTATTAACTGTAGTTGATGGTTTGCATTAGGGCTCACCGTTGGACGGTCATATGTTTTGTTTTTTTTTTTGATTTTATTCTTGTAATAGTTATACAGCTTAAAACTTCCCCTTTGAACCACATGCAGATATATAATTCAGTGGTGTTAATTATGTCCACAATGCTGAGCTACCATCGCCACCATCCATTACCAAACTTTTCCATCAAATAGAAGTTCTGTACCATGTAAGTGTTAACTCCCCATTCCCCTGTCCCCACCCCATTCCCTGGTAACCTGAATTCTAGTTTCTGACTGAATTATCAGTGAGAACATACAACATTTGTCCTTTTATGTCTGGTTTATTTCACTCAAAATTACGTCCTCAGGGTTCATCTATGTTGTCAAATGTATCAGAATTTCATTCCTATTTAAGGCTGAATCATATTCCCCTGCATGTATATTCCACATTTTGTTTATTCATTCATCGGTTGATGGGCACTTGGGTTGGTTCCTTTTTTTTGCAGTTGTGAATAATGCTGCTATAAACGTTGGCATGTAAATATCTGTTTTAGTCCCTGTGTCAGTTCTTTTGAGTATATACTGAGTAGTGGGATCACTGAGTCATGTGCTAGTTCTGTACTTTGTGTTCTGGGAACCGTCAGACTGTCTTCCACAGATAGTGTACCAGTTCCACAGATACTGTACCATTTTATGTTACCACTGCCAATGAATGAGTGGTCCTATTTCTCCACACCTCTCCAACACTTGTAATTTTCTGTTGTTTTTTTTAATAGCAGCCATTCTAGTGGGTATGAAATACCATCTCATGGTTTTGGTTTGCATTTCCCTGATGACTAATGATGTTGAGCTTTTCATCTGTTGGTCTTCTTGAAAGTACATATTCATGTCTTTCATTAAATTTGGCAGGTTTTCTCCAATTATTGCTTTGAATATTCCTTCAACCCCTTTCTCTCTTCTCCTTATGGAACTCCTGTAATGTGTATATTGGCACACTTGATGGCGTTCTCCAGGTCTCTTAGGCTCTGTGCATGTGCCAGTTTGAAACTGTCACGTACCCCAGAAAAGCCATGTTCTTAATCCTCATTCAATATTGTTGGGTAGGACCTTTATGATTATGTTGTTTTCATGGGACTGTGACCCATCCAGTTGTGGGTGGTACCTTTTGATTAGGTGGTTTCCATGGAGATGTGTCTCTACCCATTCAAGGTGGGATTGCTTACTGGAGTTCTTGAAGAGGGAACCAGGTAAGAAAAAGCTTCAGAGCCAACACGACACCCAGATGTTTGGAGTTGAAGAAAGAAAACACCCCAGGGAAGCTGTTTGAAAGGAGATGCCAAAGACTCCAGCAGATGCCAGCCATGTGCCTTCTCAGCTGACAGAGGTGTTCTGGACCCATCAGCCTCCTTAAGCCAAGGTATCTTTACCTGGATGCCTTAGTTTGGACATCTTTATAGCCTTAGAACTATAAACTTGTAACTTAATAAATCCCCTTCTAAAAAGCCATTCCATTTCTGGTATATTGCATTCTGGCAGATTTAGCAAACCAATGCCAGTTCATTAAAAAAAAAATTCTCTTTTCTTTCTGCTCCTCATCGTGAATCATTTCAGTTGTCTTGTCTTCAGTGTCATTGATTCTTCTGCCACCTCAGGTCTGCTGTTGAAATCCTCTAGGGAATTTTTCATTTCAGTCCTTGTGTTCTTCAACTCTGGTATTTCTATTTTCTACTGAGAATCTCGAAGATATTCCCATATTGTTCATTCATTGTTTTCCTCAGATCATTTATTTTCTTTCTCTGTGTTTTCCTTATCTCCTTGAGCATACTGAAGATAATTTCTTTTAAAAGTCTCTACCTGGTAAGTCCAAGTCTGGTCCTCTTTATTGATGGTTTCTTTATTTTTATCTCATTTGTTTCGATGGTCCATTATTGCCTGTTTCTTTGTCTTTTAATCTTTTTTTTTTTTTTGCATCCTGTACATTTTAATATTTTAAAATGTTGATGCTGAGATATAGTCCCTGAGTGGTCTGTTTCTTATGTTTGTATCCAGCTAGTGCTATGACCCAGATTTCCTTGAATGCCAGGAGCTAATCAAAACAAACAAAGCAAAACAAAAAACATCTCTTAACAATTTTTACAATTGGCTCTGCTTTGGGGTGCTCTCCTTCAGAGTTTGACTCTTGTATCAAGACCTGTCATGAATGAATGCAAAGTGCAGGGTCTTCTCTATCTTCTCTGAACCTGTGTGAAACTGCTGAACCTGCTTCTTTTCCTGGACTTGTGCTTGCTAGAGGCCTTGCAGTTTACAGGTGTTGAAGAGAATACCTTCTATGCTCTGTTTGAAATAAACTTTCACTCTCCCCCCTCCATGCTCTCTTGTGACTTAATGCAGGTGGCCCTTGGCCCAGCCCACTTTGACTTAATTGTCTCTTACACTGCTTTAATGTCTGCGAACCCTTCTGTGCCATCACGTCAAACTTTGGGAGTTTGACCTTCCGCAACTCAGTCCCTCAGGCACCCACCTGGTAGATGGGCACTAGCACACCTGTACCCCAGGGTGTGCAGGGGCTGCTCTGCTCCCTGGAAACAGGGCCAGGACCCACAATGTGAGCACAAGCTGGCTCCACCCTGTGTTGTGGAGGCGTGATGAGGGGCTAGCAGGGGCTTCAGGCATTTCTTCTATGGCTTTTGAAGCTCAGTATTTTTGACTCAGCACTTGTCCAGTTGCTGCTGGCCTTCAGCTGTTTTCTGTAGGTTTGAGGAAGGTCACTGTCTTTAAGATTCCTCTGGGGCCTTGGCTGAGGGTGTTAGAACAGTGGCGGCCTTTTGTGATTTGAAATAGTTAACCAAAAGTGGGGATCAGCAAAACCACACCCTGCTGGAGTTTGGAGGACTAGGTCTTTATGTCCCACCCTGACACCAACAAGCTGTACGAGAACTTGAGCTAGTCCGCACTGCTGCCTGCAATGAGTCTGGGGGAAGGGTGGAGGTAGCTGTTGCTGGGAGAGTAGAATTCACTGGTATTTACTGCCATTTAACAGCCTCTTTCCCAGCTCTTCCTGGATGCTGCATATTGTTCCACTAGACTCTGAATTTAAAAATAGTTGATTCTGAAATTTCCTGCCAATCCAATAGTTGTTTTGGTGGAGAAACTGATTCCTGGAGCTTACTACGTTGCTATTTTCTCAAATCTCTCGATCCCGCATGTTTTGGTATATTGTGTTTCCATTTTCAGTCAATTCAAAATATTTTTCTTCATGACTTCCTTTTTGACACATGGGCTATTTAGAAATATTTTGTTTAATTTCCAAATATTTGGGAATTTTTCAGTTATCTTTCCATTACTGATTTATAGTTTAATTCTGGCATGGTTGGAAAACATGCATTGTATGATTTCAATTCTTTTTATTTTGTTAAGGTTTGTTTTATGACCCTGAGGAACGTGGTATATTTTGGTTAATGTTTCTTGTGTGCTTGAAAAGAACATGTGTTCTGTTTCTGTCAGGTGGGATGGTCTATAATTATTAATCATGTAAATTCTTTGATAGTATTAAGACTTACATAGAGTCCTTGATCTGCTAATTACAGAGAGGGCAGTATTGAAATCTCTTAACTATAATTTGTCTCTTTGTCAGTTTTTCCTTTCAGTTTTGTTATATATATATAATTTTTATTTTTATTTTTTTTATTCTCATCATCTTGGGTTTATTGGGGTACCTGTGTTATGCCAGAGAATGGGATGTTGGATTCATAACGAAGCAGATTATCAGGGAGCCTTTATCACCACTACTTGGACTTCAAGGAGAATAGAAAGGGCACAGTGGCTCTGAAGCTGAAATTTTGGTAAATGTGAAGATATGGGATCCATCACGAATGTTACAAAAGGAAATATTTCCAGTATCTATCTCCACGAAGATCCCTACTTGGTGCAAACGGATTTACCCAGAGGGTAGTTGGAGGTGTAGTGCAGGCCCAAAAGTACCTTCTCTTTCTCAGACTCAGTGTCCAGAATCCAAGTTCAGTGGATAGTTGGAACTTCCCTGTTGGTGGATAGATTCTTTACGGACGCCCAGATCCCAGACTTCATTACCACTTCCACCTCCCAGAAATGGCGGCCAGAAGTGAACGGAGCCCAGGATACAAATTGAATAGCTGAATCTCTCAGCAGATTCTTTCAGCTTCTGTTTGATAGTCCCACCTGGGACACTCCTCCCGTCATCAGAAATGATGAGGAATTCATTGGCTGTGTCCATATCCAAGGTCATATTCACTTGGAACTTCGACATCCTTGGGTTCATCAGTAGAATATTTCTTGGGTGGGTCTCCAGTTCCTGGACCTTGGAAACCAGCTTCCCCTGATGCGAATTGGGCCTGATGTCATTTTTCTGAGGGCTGCAGGAAAGAACAGGCACACAAAAACCCTTCCCATCACGCTCCTTCTTCAGTGAACTGATACAGTACAGGCAGCAGACATGTCCACATTTCAGATGCATTTTTTCTTTAAGACCCTCCAGATGAATATGACGTCTACTTACTTTATAGTGTTCAGCCCTGATGCTGTGTCTGCTCCACTAGCTTTTTCTCGGATTTCCAGGTAATTCCAAAGGTAGCTTAGCTCTGTGTTTTATAAGTTTTGAAGCTGTGTTATTAGGTGCATATATATTTAGGGTGTTTGTCTTCTTGATGAATTTACCCCTTTATCATTATGTAGTTATTCCTCCTCATTCCTGGTAATAATCCTTACTCGAAGTCTACTTTGTCTGCTATTAATAGAGCCGCTCCATGGTTTCAATTACTGTTTGCATGGTATATATAGGTCCATCCTTTTTCTCTTAACTTACCTTTGTCTTTATATACCTAGCTATGTGTTTTTTTCTTTGTGTATGTGTACAACATATAATTGGATCTTTCTTTTCTTTTTAAAACAATATCTGCCTTTTATTGAATTATTGAGACTATTTGCATTTAATGTAATTACTGAAATCTTTGGGTTTACATCCACCATTTTGATATTTGTTTTCTATTAGATGCAACTAATAGAAAATCACGTAAATTGGTTGATAGTGCTTTTTCCCTGTTTTTCTCCTTGTTTTTAGGTTGAGTGATTTTCATATTCTATTTTAATTCCACTGTTGGCATAGTCATACCTTTTAAAAAATATCATTGGTTGCTGTAGGGATGACAATATATACATCTTTAATTTATTACAATCTACCTTTAGATGATATTTTTCCACTTCACATACAGCATAAAACACCTTACAACGATATATTCACAATTCCCCCTCTCATTTCTTGTGCTATTGTTTCCCTACATTTTATTTTTACCTATGCTGTAACCCCTGAATACATTACTACCTTTTTATTTTAGGTATAGTATTGTCTTTTAAAGCAATAAAGGATAAGGGGGGAAAGCATTTCATATTCATATTTATTTTAACCATTTCTTGAGATCATCGTTTCTTTATGTAGTTCTAAGTTTCCCCCTGGTACCACTTTCCTTCTGCCTGAAGAGCTTCCTTTGGCATTTCTTATGGTGCAGATCTGCCAGCAGTGAATTCTCCCAGCTTTTGTTCGCCTGGAAATGTTTTATTTCTATGTCAATTTTTCTTAAAACCACATTGATCATTTACTGTCTCTTGCAGTTTCACTGGGTCAGGAGGAGTTCAGGAGTGGCTTAGTTGGCTGGTTTTGGCTCGGGGCCTATCTCGGCTGTGGGAGATGTCAGCTGGGCCGTGTCGAGGGAGGCCGTGCCTGGGGCTGCAGCGTCCACTTCTCAGGTGGCTTGGTCCCAAGGCCGGCAAGGTGGTTCTGGTGGCTGGCAGGAAGCCCCAGGGCCTGCCACATGGGCATCTCCCCGTGGCCTGGGCCCCCTCTCAGCATGCCAGCGGGGTTCAAAAGAAAGCATCGAGACGGCTAGGGAGTGAGAGAGTGTATATATCCACGCGTGTGCTCTGACCAAGCCTCAGAAGTTCCAAGCCATGACTTCCACCTCATTTTATTCACTGTGGGTGAGTCAGAGCCTAAATCTCCTTTAAGGGGGAGAGAATTAGACTTTACCTTTTGAAGGGAGTAGTATAAAGAATTTGGAGATTTTTTTTTTCCTAAAGAATGTTACTAAAAGATTTTTTGAAGAAAAGATCTTTAAAAACTTGTTTAAGAAACAAAAGCATTTGAAAATAGGCATGTTACTTAAGTTCCACTTTTCCTAATGGAGTTTAAGATGAATTTGCCCTAGATTCCTACATTTTAGTAGTGAAGGGTTTGACAGAAGTTGTTTTGGTTTGCTAAAGCTGCCAGAATGCAATAGATCAGAAATAGAATGGCTTTTAAAAAGGGGAATTACTAAGTTACACGTTTTCAGTTCTATGGCCATGAATGTCCAAACTAAGGCACTTGGAGAAAGATACCTTGACTCAGGAAGGGCCGATGTCTGTCACGTGGGAAGGCACGTGGCTGGTGTCCACTGGTCCTTATTCTGGTTGCATTGCTTCCAGATTCTGATGCCAGTGGCTTTTTCTCTAAGCCCCGGTGAGCCTTCACTTAGCTCCTCTGAGACACAACTCTGGGTTCTGGCTTGCTTAGCATCTCATGGGAAGGCACTTGGCAGCATCTAATGAGCTCTGCATCGCCAAATGTCTGTGTCTAGGCATCTTTGTCTGCTCTTTTGGCTTTGAAGCAATTGTGTCTCCTGGGGCTTCTGCATTTCCAAACGTCTGTGTCTGCATCTGAGGTTTCTCCAAAATGTTTCCCCCTTTAAAGGATTCTGGTAAGCTAATTAAGACCCACTTTCTATGGGTGAAGCCGCATCTCCATCTGGTCGAAAGTCCACACCCACTGCTGGGTGTGTCACAGCTCTGTGGAAACCATCCAGTCAGAGTTTCCCACCTTAAACAGTAGTTCCGGCCCCACAAGATTGGATCAGGATTAAAAAATGGCCTTTCTGGGGTACATAACAGTTTCAAACCAGCACAGAAGTTAAATTGCTAGAATGTTGAATAAGAATACTTTGAAGATTGAAAGTCACATTTGGGGACAGAAGGGAAGAGAGAATGATGATTAGCAGAGTGAGCGGCCTGCCATGCGTGGCCCTGGACTGAGCCCTTTACTGCATTTGCTCATTTAATCTTTGCCGTAAACCTTGAGATCTGCGCTATTTGTTTTCCTGCTTTTTGAGGGGGGTGCATGGTAGGAATCGAACCCGGGTCTCCCGCATGGGAGATGAGCATTCTACCACCGAATTGCCTGTGTACCCTGTTTACCTGCTTTTAGAACAAGAACTCTGAGGCGCCGTGAAGTTAAATTACTTTCTAAGATTGTGTAAGTCGGATTCTAACCCAGATCTGGCTGCAGAGTCCTTTGCATGCGTTCTCTCGCTTGCTCCTCAAAGGATCCCGTGGGCGGCTTTTCCCACCAGCCAGAAAGCTAAAGAAGTAAAGGGTAAATGGTTTCTCCTACCTTACATGAACGAGCTGGGGTTCGATTTGGGGCTATGTGCCATCTCCACTCATGGACTCTGCTGTGCTGTGTAGTGATGTTTTTAAGCCACTCTACCTTTCGTTGTATTTGATTAGGTTTTAGTTCTTAAACCAGGTGGTGGAGGCATTAAAAAATAGCCTTTTTTATTTTAATTTTATAGTTTTAGATTTACAGAAAAGTTGCAGAGATAATTCAGAGAGCCGCTGTGTGCCTCTCACCCATTTCCTTGCACAATGAACGTCTTGGTTGCTGTGGTCCATTTGTTTCAAGTAAAGAACTGGCCTTTGTACCCTGTTGCTAATTAAATTTCGTACTTTATCTGGATCACACTCGTGTTTGCACTGAAGCCCCTTTTCTGATGCAGGACTCCCTCCTGGGCCCATGTTGCCCCCAGTCCTCATGTCTCCCGAGCCCCCTCTGGTCTATGACGTCTTCCCAAGCCCTCCTCGTTCTGGCAAGATCACAGATCCTGATCTGGCTGATCACGGCAGTTCAGGAGTCCTGGGCAGGCACTGAATGGAACGTCTCTCAGTTTGAATTTGGCTGAAGTTCTCTTCGTTCAGCCCCTCACGCAAGGGGGACCTGGAGCGGATAAGTTCCACCCCCTGGAGGGGTACAACCTATATAAGGTATTGGGGGATTTTTCTGTTAAGGGATTAGTCTGTTCTCCCCCCATTCATTTATTTATTCAGTCAGTTATTTTTATCAGACTGGACCCATGGATGTTTATTTTATATTTTGGGTTATAAGCCCATATTGCATTATTATTTTGCTGCTCAAACGGTCCCAGCTTTGGCCGTTGGAAACTCTTTCAGTTGGATCCTGTGTCCCTTGGACTTGTGCTGTCTTCATCTTGGTGAGTACTTCCTTACATTCTGATACTGCTGAGTGCTCCAGCCCCTTCTTGAGTGCTCCATGCTGCAGCCCCTCATGTCGGCCATTTCCCCAAGGAGCCCCAGAGAGTGGGGTTAGAAACCATGGCCCTGGGCATGCCCACTGCCCCGGGGGTGACGCCCCTTCCAGACCCTCTCAGCAGTGGTGCTTGAGATGCATGCATGTACTGATCCTGCTCACACACGCCTCTTGTAGTGAGTCCTTGATTCCATGTTAGTGTAAACATGGTTTCATGCTGATATTTTGGACTCTAGTCCAGTTCCACATGCTTTAGTCTAGTCTTTCCTCATCTTGCTTATGTGGAACTGCTCTCCCCAGCCGTGGGCAGCCTGGCCACTGCTGTCCACCCACCTATTTGTTCACTCCCAGTTGGTGTGCACAGCACTTCCAGATTTAACCTGTGCTCCTGGGACAAACAGCTTTACGGATGTGAGCATGTTCTGTGCAGTTCCTTTGTCTTTAGTCTTACAGTTAGTGATTTAGGTCAGCGGCTCTATCTTTCATCCAGTCGACTTCAGTTTTGAAAGAATTTTCACTTGATGTAGGACCCAGTGTCAGCAGGGAAACCTCAGTGCTTGCAGATGCCACCACTCTCCTGTCTTCTGGCTTGCATTTCTCATTTCTGATGAGAACCTTGTTGTAGTTTCTTTCTTGCTTTGCATGTAATTTGTAATGTGTAATTTTTTTCCTCTGGCTGTTTCAAAATTTTTTTATTTTGGGTTTTCTTGAGTTTGAATATGATGTTAATATTCCCCTCCCCCTTTTAAAAAAGTGGCATTATTTTACTTAGCATTTTCTGAGATTTTTTCTATCTGTTGTTTGATGTCTTTCATTATGTTTGGAAAATTATCCATTCTTATTTCTTCAAATATTCATTTGCCTCGCTATCTCTCCCTTTTCTTTTGGGGAGTCCAATTAAATGTATATATATTAAGCCATTCGATAATGTCTGACAGCTCTTGAATGCCCCCTCCTCCCCATTTATTCTTTGTTTTGGCTTTTTTTTTTTTTTTTTTTTTTTTTTTTTTTTTTTTTTTTTTTTTTTTTTTTTTTTTTTTTTTTTTTTTTTTTTTTTTTTTTTTTTTTTTTTCCACTTTTTTGTCTCCTTGTGTCACAGTTTGGACAATTTCCAGTGACATGTCTTCAAGTTCACTGAACTTTTTCTTGGCTATGTTGGTCTGATGAGCTCAGAACATGCATTTTTCATCTCTGTTGCTGTGTTTATTTGTAGCATTTCCATTTGACTGTTTCTTATACTTTCCCTCTCTTTTGAAAATCCCTGTCTGTTTATTCATTTCTCCTACTTCCCAATAAAGCCTTTATTGTATCAGTCATAGTCATTTTAAATTCCCCGTGCAACTGTACTAACATTTGAGTCTGGTTCTGTTGATGGTCCTGTTATGTGACAGTGGGTTTTTTGCGTGTGTTTTATGAGTCTCATACTTTTTTTGAACGGTTGCCAGAAAGCATGAAGAAATGGTTCTTACATCCTGAAAGGGGCCTGACTCTCCTGTCTTTAGGCCATTTGGTGGGAGATGGAGTTGGTGGGGTTTGGGTTTTGCTGGTCAAGTGCACCTGCAGCTTCTCAGCCACGTAGGCTCCCTTGGCTTAGGATGGACCTTCTTCCTTCTCTGCCCCACAGAGGTGACCTCCTCCGCATTCTCACCCCTCCCACACTAGCAGGCTGACCTTGCTTGACCTTCAGTGCTGGCACCTGGTGCCTAGGGGCAGGCATGGCGCTCTGTGTCCCCAGGTAGCCTGGACCCCAGTGGGCCTTTCTCAGCGACCTTTGACCTTGGGTCTTTTGGAGTCCTGTGCAGGAAAGACATTCCTCCCCCAGAGGCTGGAATCTTCTAATGGGCCGGACCCAGAAAGGTGTCCTGCCCCTGTTCTTAGGACTGAGGCTTGGTTTGTTTGTTCTTACCTCCCCAGCCACCCTGGGAGTGACAGGAGTCAGATTTTGCTGCCCTGACCCATTGGCTTCCGGCTTTTGTTCCTTCAGGGAGAAGAGTCATTGGGGTTAGTCTTTCCAGCTGTGGGGCTGCTGCTCTCTCCCAGGCCGCATGACCTCCAGCCCCTTGTGAACTGGTGAGCCCCCACGCTGCCCACATCGGGCCTGGGCAGGTCTCCTGGCTTATTTGCTGCCCTGGTTCTCTCCCTGTTTCTTGCCCCACGTGAGCCAGTGTGTGCCCTTTCTCCGTGCAGGTGGGAGCCTCTGTCTGTCCTTAGATTTCAGGCTGCTCCATAGTCCTGTGAGCTCAGCTCTCCAATGGGTTAAAAAAAAAAAAATGACGATTTTGTACTTCATCTCGTTTTTTTTTTATTGTTAGATTGAGAGTGACATTTTTTCCAGGCTTCTGCATTCTAGGCAGAAGCAGAACTCTCTCTCTGTAATTTTAAATTGCAGTTCTCTAATTATGACTGAGCTTGAACTTCTTTTCATATGTTTTAGTACCAGTTTTATATCCTGTATGTGTATGCATGTGATGAGTTTTCTGTTTACAGGGTTTTGCCCATTTATCTGTCTGGGTTTCCTGTTTTTTTTCCCCCCTCAGTTTTTTGTTTGTTTGTTTTTTGATTTTTGTTTTTTGGTACATGATCCGAGAATCAAACCTGGGTCTCCCGCATGGAAGGCAAACATTTTACCACTGACCCGCCGTTGCACCCCCTCCCCTTGGTTTTTAAGAAGTCTTTATTACGATTATTAGCCCTTTATGTGGGATATATGGAGCAAATATTTTTTCTCAACTTGTCGATTGTCTTTTTACTTTTCTGTGGTGTTTTGCCAAGCAAAAGCTTTTATTTTGGGGTATCAAATATATTGGTCTTTTCTTGTATTTCTTCTTAATTTTAAGCCATACCTAGAAAGTTTTTTCCTCCACCCAGGTTAAAGAAGAATTCACCTTTCTTTTTCTTTTTTCTTTTTTTGCATACTTTTATCATCTTATCTTTTATGTTGATATCCCCAATCCACTTGGAGTTTATTTTTTTTATTATTTGGGGCATGGATCATTTTTTTCTTTTTCTGTATGGCTCCCCAGCTGTGTCTGCATCATTTATTAAAAAATGAAAACCTTTTTCAGAAGGTAAATTTCCATATCCACATAGGTCTGTTTTTGGACTTTTTTCTTATTTTTTTGATCCTCATATGTTATCATTTGTAGATATTTAATTATAGAGGCTTTCTAGTATTTTTAAATAGTAGCTTTATTGAGATATAGTTCACAGACCATGGAGTTTGCCTCTTTAATGTTTACAGTTCAGTGGTTTTTACTTTATTCACAGAGTTTTGTGTCCATCACCATTATTCCAGAACATTTTTGTCCCCCCAAAAAGAAATTCTTTACATTAAGCAGTCATTACCTATTCCTTCTGTCTGCTTACTTTTGGATTACTTTACTATTCTTTTTCTAGCCATTTGAATTAAGAATTTAGTTTGTTTTTACTTTTTTCATTTTTTAATAAAAATGTTTTTTAGTGTTATGAATTTTCCTCTGATCACTACTTTAAAAATATATCTCACAGAGTCTCATCTTTAGTGTTTTCATTTTTGTTATTTGTTAGAAATTTCTTAATTGTATTTTGTATTTTCCTTTTTCTCCGTGAGTTGATTAAAAGATGGTTTTTAAACTGGGAGGGATTGTTTGCTTTTAGAATAGATTTTAAGGGTATGCTTATCTCAGTGCCAATGCCACGGCATCTTCGGCACTGCAGCTTTGACTTTAAAAACTAAACTTTATTTTTAGAGCACTTTTAGATTTACAGGAAAATTGCACAGAAGGTGCTGAGGTACCCTGTATATCTTCAGCCTCCTGTTGGCATTTCCCCTGCAGTTAACGTCTTGCATTAGAGTGGTCCTTGTTAGAATGGGTGAACCCGTAAGATTCATTAGGAATGAAAGCCCAGGTTTGTTTACATTGGGATTTACTCTGCATTTTGTGGGTTTCGACAAATGCATTGTGTCCTGTGTCCACCATTCAGGGTCACACACGACAGTTCCTCTGCTGCCCAAATCCCCTGGCCTCCACTTGGTCACCTCCCCTTCCTGCCCCGAACCCTTGGCAACCACTGATCATTTTACTGTCCCTCTGATTTTCCTTTTCCAGAATGCCATCTAGCTGTAATCATCTGTTTGCAGCCTTTTCAGACGGGCTTCTTTCACTTAGCAAGATGCACTTAAGGTCCCTCTGTGGCTTTTTGCGGCTTGATAGCTCATTTCTCTTTATTGCTGAATAATATGCCATTTGGCATCTCATTCACCTGGTAAAAGGCTTCTTGAGCACCTCCAATTTTGGACAATTATGAATAAGGCTGCTATGAACACTTGTGGCAGGTTTCTGTGCATCCGTAAGTTTTAGCTCAGCTGGGTAAATTCCTGGGCGCTTGATTGCTGGGTTGTATGGTAAGCCATTGCTGAGATTTGCAAGAAAGTGCCAAACTGTCTTCCACAGTGGCTGTTCCATTTTGCATTCTCACCAGCAATAAGGAGAGTTCCTGTGGCTCTGCGTCCTCATCAGCATTTGCGTTATCTGTGTGTTGTATTTTAGCCATTCTAATAGGTGTGCAGTGAGATTGCTTTGTGGTTTTAATTTGCAGTTCCTTAATGACATATGATGTTGAGCAACTTTTCATATTCTTATTTTCTATTTGTGTATTTTCTTTGATGTGGTGTCTGGCTAGATCTTTTGCCCATTTCAAGAATTCTTTGTGTATTTTAGATATAGATCCTTTGTCAGCCATGTGTTTTATAAATATTTTCTCCTAGTCTGTGGCTTGTCTTTACATTCTCTTAATTCCAGCTTTGATTTTCCTTTTCAGTATTACGTTGGCTTGTCTAGATTTTTTATGTTTCTGTCTAAATTTTAAAATTGACCTGGAGACTTCTGTGGAAGCTGGCGAACTAGGGTGTTCCAGGACTCAGTCCTTCCCCCAAAACCACAATTAAGCAGGAAGGAATTATTTGAAACAACTCTTTGGAAACCCCAGAGGCCAGAAGAGCATCCAAGGGAGAGCGGGAGCAATGTACTGGTAACTTATGGTAAAGGACTGTAAATTGCTCTCTCTGTGCTGTGGCTACCGGTGCCCTTTCCCCACTCCCATGGTAGTCCACCTCGGGCTCCAGCCACTGGCTAGCTGTTGGTGGCAGAAAGGGACATAGAATTCCTCTATCCTGTGAGCAGGGATGAGCATGGCTGATTGCTGATCACGGCTTCTGATTAGCAAGTTTGGGTTGCTAGGACTTGCCTCTGAGGGCAGCTGTTGTTTTAAACCAGCTCCAACTAAGGTAGCAGCCACCCTTGTTCTGACCTCCCCGGAAAGGGACCGAGGTGGTGGAGATGTAAAGATGCTTCCTCAAGGCTGCAGGGGACAGTCAGCTGAAGGGCTGCCTTTGCTGGGCTGGCCAGGAAAGCTCAAGCATCTCCAAATCTCTGCGTCTATGTCACTTCTGAGCTTTCTCCAAAATGTTCTGTCTTCTAAAGGACTCCAATAAACTAATCAAGACCCATCTTGGATGGGCAGTCACATCCCCGTCTAGTCAAAAGGTCACACCCACAATCAAGTGGATTACATCTCCGTGGAATCAATCTAATTGAAGTTTCCACCCTAAACAATGGGTCTGCCCCCCAAGATTGGATTAGAAGAAAGGACATGGTTTTTCTGGGGTGCATAACAGTTTCAAGCTAGCACAGTGGTAAAGACCACTCAATTGGGAAAGAATAGTCTCTTCAACAAATAGTACTGGGAAAACTGGAATTCCATTTGCAAAAAAAGGATGAGAACTGCTACCTCACACCATTACAAAAATCAAGTCAAAATGAATCAAAGACCTAAATATGAGAGCCAGAATTTTCATACTCATAGACGAAAATGTAGGGAAACATCTTCAGAAACTTGTATTAGACAGTGATTCACTAGATTTTACACCCGAAGTACAAATAAAAGAAAAAAAAATAGATAAATTGGGCCTCCTCAAAATTAAACACGTTTGCATCTCAGAGGACTTTATCATGAAAGTAAAGTGGCAGCCTACACAATGGGAGAAAATATTTGGAAACTGCATATCTGATAAAGAATTAATTCCAGAATATATATAAAAAATATCTTTCAACTTAACGACAAAAACATAAACAACCCAGTTAAAACATGGGCAAAAGACTTCACAGATACCTCTCCAAAGAATATATACAAATGGCCAGAAAGCACGTGAAAAGATCCTTAACATCATTAGTCACCAGGGAAAATGCAAATCAAAACCACGATGAGATACCATTTCACACCCATTAGAATATAAGCGTTGGAGAGGACGTGGAGAAATAGGAACCTCATTCATTGCTGGTGGGATGTAAAATAGTACAGCCAATATAGAAGGCAGTTTGGTGGTTCCTCAGATAGCTAAGTATAGAACTGCCACATGACGCAGCAATCCCACTACAAGGTGTAAACTGTGCCAGTTTGAAGCTATTGTGTACTCCAGAAAAGCCATGTTTTAATCCTGATCCAATCTTGTGGGGCCAGACCTATTGTTTAGGATGGGATATTTTGGATCGTTTCCTTGGAGATGTGACACACCTAGTATGGGTGTAGCCTTTTGATTAGATTACTTCCATGGAGGTGTGACACACGCAACTGTGGACATGGCCTTTTGACTAGATAGAGCTGTGACTCCACCCGTCCGAAGTGGGTCTTAATTAGGTTACTAGAATCCTTTAAAAGGGGAAACATTTGGAGAAACCTCAGATGCAGACACAGATATTTGAAGATGCTTGGAGTGCCAACGGAGAGAGCAGACACCTAGATATGGATGCTTGGAGACGTGGAGCCCAGCAGACATCACCATGTGCCTTCCCATGAGATGCTAAGTAAGCCAGAAGCCAGAGTTGTACCCTGGGGGAGCTAAGTGAAGGCCCCAGATGCTTAGAGAGGCAGTCATTGGCATCAGGAGCTGGAAGCAACAGAACTGGGATCAAGGACCAGCAGATGCCAGCCATGTGCCTTCCCATATGACAGACTTCAGCCTTTGTTGAGTAAAGGTAACTTTCTCTGGATGCCTTAGTTTGGATATTTTTATGGCCTTAGAACTAAAAGCTTGTAATTTAATTATTTCCCTTTTTAAAAGCCATTCCATTTCTGGTGTGTTGAATTCTTGCAGCATTTAACAAACCAGAACATATACCCCAAAGAGTTGAAAGCGGGGACTCAGACAGATATTTGTGCATTGATATCCATAGTGGCACTTTCCCAATTGCCAAGAGATGAAAGTAAGCCAAGTTCCATCAACTGATGGGTGGATTAAAAAAATGTGAAATATATGTACAGTGGAATATTATTCAGCTGTAAAAAGGAATGAAGTCGTGATATATGTGACAACATGGATGAACCTTGAAGACATGGTGAGTGAAATCAGCCAGATACAAAAGGACAAATATGGTACCATCTCACTGTTTGGTAACAACTAAAATAAACAAACCTATAGTCAGAATCTAGAATATTGGTTACCCGGGGTTGGGAAGTGTAGGGAATGGGTAGTTAATGCTTAAATTATGCAGGGTTTCTATTTGCTGGAAAAGTTTTGGTAATAGATAGTGGTGATAGTAGCATAACATTTTGAATGCAATTAGCAGTGCTGAAATATGCATCTGAATATGATGAAAAGGGGAAATGTTAGATTGTATATATAGTAACATAATAATAATTTAAAAAGTCCATGGAACTACAGGACACGATCAGTGAGCCTTGAATTAAACCATGGACTTTAATTAATAGTACAATTATAAAAATGTGCTGTCATCAGTTGTAACAAATGAGCCACACCATTGCAGGGTGTCAGTGGTGGACTGGTATACGAGAATCCTGCATTTCATACATGATTGCTCTGTAACCCACAAGTTCTCTAATTAAAAAAAAAAAGATTGTATTAAAGTAGAAAATAAAATCAACTGGTTCATTTCTTTCCTAAAACAGCCCACTTAGATTTTGATGGGGATTGCAGTGTATCTATAAATTAGTTTTGGGAGAACTGACATTTTAACAATATTGAGTGTTCCATGAATATATTATAGCCCTCCTTTCATTTCAGTCTTTTAATTTTTTTTAGTAATATTTTATAGGTTTTGATGTATAAATTTCACACCTCTATCTTAAATTTATTCCTAGAATTTTATAAAACATCTCCATTGGGTTATTTTATTTTTAACTTAAAGGTTATTTTGGATATAATTTTAGACTTAAAATTGCAAGATTACCACAGAGGATTCCTAAATATTTTTCCCCCAAATATTCCGAGTGTTAACATTTCACCTTATTTCCTTTACCCCTTTCTGTCTGTATATATACATTTTTTCTCTACCACTTGACAGTGAGTTGCACCCTTGATTTTCCTTCATCCCCAAGTATATATTCTCTTAACCGCAGTATAAGTATCAAAATCAGGAAGTTATTAACATCAGTGTAACACTCTTGAATTGCCTGAATAATATCTTTTGTAGCAAAAGAAAATCCCAGATCATGTGTTGGTTTTGCTTGTCATATCTCTTCAGCTCCATTCAATCTGTAGCAGTTCCCCAGTCTTTGCAGATTACTGGGCAGTTGTTTTGTAGGATGTTCTTCAGTGTCGACTTTCCTGATGTTTCTAATGGCCGTGTGCCGCGGCAGGAATGTCCTGCGGCAGGAATGTCCTACCGTGATGCCGCGCCCTTCTCAGCGTGTCCAGCTGGGGAGCACTGGAGCTGGTGGCGTTAGCTGAGACATTGGGCCAGGTAGCATGTGCCGGGTTTCCCTCTGTAAAGTTATTGTTTCCCCATTTTTAATTAATAAGCACTTTGAGATGACGTAAATGTTCTGTTGTGCATCGGACTTTCACCCCCTAGCGTTAGCAGCCGTTGGGCGTTCTTGCCTGAAATGACTGTTATCACGCTGGGTTTCAATTGCAGCATTTTCCACATTTTTGAGTCACCCTTCTACTCTAAAGCAACACATTCTCTTTTTTCCCATTTATAACAGTATAGACTTAATGGATTTTAATTTGGGTCAGTGGTTTATAGTCCTTTATTATCTTTATTTTCAAGCTATAATAGTCCCAGATTTGGGACTTCTGTTTGGAAGCCTTCTCACGTTGGCTCCTGTGTCCTTTGGAGATGCGTCTGCCTTCCTGTCATCGTTCCTGTGCTTGTTTGCATGAGATGGGCCAGGCTTGTCTCTCACCTTCCCTGCCCCTGCTCCCTAATTTGCCCTAGAGCCTGATCCTTTGAGTGTAGAATGGTATTTGGCAGCAGAGCCCTAGGTGCTGGGGTACTCCGGGCTATGGGGTATCGTGGCTTAAAAAGGCTTCCTCAAAGCCAGGAAGTCAGTGTGTGCCATGTGCGCACCCCCCACAGTTGTCCTTATCTGTGCACCTTGAAAACACTGTCCCCACGTGGACACCTCCGAATAATAATTGAGACTGTGATGAGTGCTGGGCCTGGGTGGTACAGATGAGGGAGGTCTGGTCCTCCTTCTCCTGAACGCGGGTCTCGTGGGAAAGCCCTACCCGAGGACTGACCTGAGACCTTAGGGCAGGGCCAGAAGGAGGGGTCACAGGGTACACAGAGGAGGGGTCACAGGAGCCTGGGAGCCGGGGCAGGCAGAGGTGCTCCGGGTCTGGGAACTCTGATGACCTTGGGTGGCCTTGTTCGATTTCCCGTCTGTCTCAGTGTGACTTTGGGGAAGTCACTTTCCCTCCTGGGTTTCAGTTTTCTTATCTTAGAAATTGGGTTTGACCTGGGATTGGGAATACCTGGCCCAGGTCCCTCAGCTCCCCTCACTTATCATCTCAGGCCCTCTTTGGCCCCCAGAGAGGTCCTAGAAATCTTGTTTATGTGAAACCCTAGGTTTGGAACCAGTGCAGCCAGTTGTGGGTGGCCTGGTCTCACGCTGGTGTCTTGGTCTTACGCAGCGCTTGGCTTCTATAGCAACCAGTGGCAGTGCATTCATGTGGCCACTGCCATTTTGATGGTGCCTGTGGGCTGTGATGGATGGAGGGAGCTGTCGGTCCAGACAGCTTTAGTCATGCCCTGGAGGTCCTGCGTGGGCCTAGGTCTCTGCTGGCAGCCACGTGGGCAGGACTAGGCCCCACCTCTCTGCCTGGGGCCAGCTGCTAAGCTCTCCAAGTAGCTCAGCTCAGAGCCGCCTGCTCCTTGCCTGGAGCTGCTGGGGCTGGTGGCAGCAGCGCACACCCGGGCTGGAGCAGTCATGGGGGTGTCTGGGCCTGCTGGCCCTGTGGCCATGTGATCAGATGAGCGAGGAGAGCCTAGGCAGTGGGCAAAAGTGTGTGGCCAGCATCCCCTCTGTGCAGCATGGCGGGCCCTCCCATCCAGCCCCAGCCTGGCCTCCCTCCCCCACTTCCCTTTCCCCAGACCCTCTGCCCCAGCCAGGCCCTTGGAGGTGTTCCTCGGCCGGGAGCCTGTTTGCTGATCTTGGGGTTGACAGTTTTCTGGGCAGCATTTCCTTGGTCAGGCTCTTCCAGGAGCTAGGGGCTATGCGTTTGAACTCTTCCAGGAGCTAGGCTGTTGAGCATGTAAGGCCCGTTGCTCCGGGACCCCTCTGTCTGCTTTGGTGCCAGGGGCCAGAGATGGGTCTGTGAAAGGACAGAGAATTCCAGAGAAGGAGGAGCCAAGTCTCCCTTCCTGAGGCCCTGGCGTCAGGGCATGGAGCAGGAGGTCCTGTCCTGCAGCTGTCGTTCTGCACCACTCCCAGGCTAGGGGTGTGAGCAGAGAGAGAGAGTCGTGGTGTGTGTGGTGCTTCTAAAGCTTGCTCAAGAATCGAGGTGGGCAGGGCAGGTGCCAGTTAGCTCAGAGGAAGGACTTCCAGCAGGGAGGCATATTGACAGGCTGGGGAGCTCTGAGCTGGGCAGAATTTGGGTCAGTCTTTGTTACCTTGAAAGCATTTCCTGACTCAGGAGTTGGCCCTTCCTTGGAAGTGCCTCCCAGGGTGCCCGGGTCTGGATGTGAGGCGGGCAGAGGGCCTTGCTGACCTCGGCTTCCAGGCTGGACAAAGGCCCGGGCAAGTCACTAGGTGCTAAATTCATTCATTCTTCCCCCAGTTTTTCACCTGCAACTTCTGTGCTGCCTTAGGCACACGGGTCATGTCTCTGAGCAAGGTCCTGTCCTCCCAGAACTTACGCTTAGCAGGGAGGCTGATAAGTGAAAATTGCCATGATGAAGGCAGTCCTACAGTGTGCCAAGATGCAGTAGGGTCTGTGGGGAGAAGGTGAAGCAGGAGGTCATGGGGGGTGGGCCTGGGAGAGATGGACTGGTGGGCCCACCTGGGAAGGTATGAGAGCTAGCAAGGCTGGCGGGAGGGATGCCATGGGCAGGGGCCCGCTGGAGGCAGGAGGGCTGACGGCGACAGGCCTGGGAGCTGCGGGGACTGGGCTTAGATGAACAGCCTGCCCGCCCGGCATCGTCCAAGCTGGCCCTTACATGACCATTTTGCAGAGGCGGCTGAGGTTCAGAGAGCTGGTGGGTGTGGCATGGTGACAGGTATCCTCCCAGGCCAGGCTGTCCTGGGAGCCGAGTGTGGACGGGCCCCCTGCCACGGGTGTCGCATTCACCATCCCGGTCAAGCAGGGACGAGCATGGGTCACAGTGGGTGCATTCGAGGTGGGCTGGCAGACTGCAGCTGGAATGCCAGTGTAGACCCCGCCCCATGGGGTGGTGAGGGCAACTGGCAGGGCACAGGGAAGGGACATCACTTGTGGCCGGACCGGGTCCATCCCATGGGCTCCTGGGGCCCCCCTGTCCCTTTCACTTTGCAGTTTGGTTTTGCCCAGACAGCTCTGTTCCCAGGGGCAGGCTGGTAGCTGTGGAGTACGGTCTCCTTGGACCCTAGCCTTGGCTCCTGCCCTTCCTGCTGGGCTGTAGCTGTTCCTGCCCTTTGCACGACCTGTCTTTGACCCCTGGGGCGCAGTCCTTTCCTCCTGCAGACTCTTTGGGTGGCTGTGAGTCCTGGGGTAGCAAGGGGACCCCTGCATGTGCTGGCCCCCTGCCATTTTTCACCGCGGGAAGGGGACTGGGTGCGAGCCCTGACCTGGGCCCAACCTGCCCTGCGGCTTCCTCTCACCAGCTGGGTCACCGTGGGAGCCCCAGGGAAGGTGACGGGCCAGCGGTCACAGCTGCAGAGGCCAGCCCAGAGTCAGGGCACGGTCCTGGGCTTTCCTGCCCTCGGATCTTTCTTGACCTCCTCCTGCCCTGTGTTTAGGTCGGCTGGCAGGGGGGTTGCTGCTGGCATCGGGTGGAGGGCAGGGGAAAGGGGATGTGTCCCACCGTCTCTCCACTCCCTGAACCCAATGACTCCAGCCGTGCACACACCGGGGGGCATCTCCTGGAATTCCCTCGCTTCCTCCCAGTCCAAGGTGCTGTCCTCACTGCCCTTCCCTCCCTCCCCTGCCTGTGTGGCTCACATCCTTTCCTTCCCCTGGAAAGCTCTGTGCCCCTCCCCCTCTGTCTCCCTACGTGGGTGTGAAGGCCTGTGGGGGGGCGGGTGTGTCTCTGCCTTGCAGAGTCAGGCCCACTGGGCCTCCCTCTAGTTGTGGGCTCACCCCTGCCCCCTCACTGGTTGGGAGGTGAAGGACTGAGCCTTGAAGTGACTTTCTCGGAACCCCCCTTCCAGGGGCCTCTCTCCATCCGTAATGCGAGGGGCACGGCCTTGGTCTTGGGGAGTCCCAGTCTAGGGAGTTCAGCTGCGTGTCTGCCTGTGGGAAGGGCACCCCAAACCCTGGGCATGGCCTGCCTGGCTGGGGCTGGGGTGCCCGAGCAGCTGTTCTCAGGATGCAGCAGGTGGAGGGCAGTGCCTGTCCTGGGAGGCCCCCAGGTCGGGGGTCCAGACTGCCCTGGGGCTGCATCGTGGTGCCCACACCCCCGCCACTGACCCTGGACCCAGGTGCTCGGGCTCAGCCGGGAGCTGTGTGGGCAGCACTGTCCCAGCTGGGGCGGCCCCTGGCATCCCTTCCTTCCTCCCGCGCGGGTTCTGCTTTGTCCTGGGGCAGAGCTGAGTTGCCGGGCAGTGGCAGCCTGAGGTGGGCGTTCTCTGGCACCCCTGCTTCCTCCGGTGCCCTGTAAACAGGATCTGGGCAGCAGGAGGAGGGCCGGCGCCCTTCAGGCTGCCGGGGGTGGGCTGGGGGAGAGGCTGCGCTGGTCCCGGGGCCCACGAGGCCAGGGGAGGCTGGCAGGCCGGCTGGGTAGGCGTCGCGGAAGCTGCTTGGTGGGGGGCCTCTTGGGGAGCGAGCAGGGTATTGTCCCGAGACCCCTTTGGCCTTGTTGCTCTGGGCCTCGGGACCATCCCCAGGCACCAAGGACTGGCAACTTCCACCCGCCTCTGCCCGGCCCTGCTGCCAGCTTCCGCCCGCCTGGGCCCTGACCGGCTGCCTGTTCCTTGCCAGCCCCCCTGCCCTTGCCGGCTTCCCCGCAGAGTCCCCCTGCCTCCTCAGGCAGCCTCTCCTGCCGAATGCCCCATGCTCTGTCCTGCCCAGCCTCCCTGTGGGGCCTGTGCCCTTCAGTCCCCATGCCACAGGGGCCACTGCAATACATGGCAGTGCCTTCCACTCTCGGCGCCAGGTACCCTGAACCAGAGCGTTTTGTGGGAGTAGTGGGGGCCAGGGGGGCGGCATGGACCCTCCCTTATGCCTGTCGGCCCTCTGCGGTGTGCCATCCGTGGTCACCATGACAGGGCTGGCCACAGTGCCCGCTGCACCCAAGGGTCTGAGGCCTCCTTCGGGTCAGGCTCGACCCTGACTGCTTGGCTGCACTGGGCAAGGCTCGCTGAGAAATCAGTCTCTGGTAGGTTGAATGCTCCTGCCTGCACGGCCCCCATCTAGGGCCCCCAAGCAGCCTGTGCCTTCTCCCTGCAGCCCCCCGTCTGCCTGGCCTAGGCAGCCCCTCGCTTCTCTGGGTCTCCCTGAGCCCTGAGTGGATGGGGAGACCAGTATCCCCAGGGTGCACCTTCAACCCCAGCGTCTGAACGGTGAGGTCTGGGGGAGGGAGGTGGCTCTTGCTTTTTCCCCTTCAGTGAGGCAGCCAGAGCCCATGGGGAACTTGGCCTGCAGGAGGAAACACCCTAGTCCCAGGCTGGGGCCTGGCGAGTGGTGGGTGGTGGACACGCCAGGCAAGGCAGGCTCTGTGGGGCAGCTACCATAGGAGGTGCAGGGAGGTGGGTGGGCCAGTAAGACAGTGTGCCGTACGGAGCTGGCGATGGAGCAGGCGATGGCCCTGGCCGGGTGGGCGGGCAGCTCTGGGCTCGGGTCAGGCTGGTGCAAGGGCCGGGGAAGGGGTGGTCAGGAAGTCGGGCCTGAACTGGCCGAGGACTTGGCCAACAGAGCAGTGGGGAAGAAGCCAGGGCTGTGCCAGGGCAAAGGCACCGGTAGGGGCAGCCTGGGGGCCAGTGGGCACAACACCCAGATGAGGCTCGGATGCGGGGGTGGGGCTCTCAGGGAGACTTGAGGACGTTGCAAGGGGGGCCTTTGATGGCAGGGAAAGGCCCCTCTAGAGCTCATGGTCCCCGCCTGGGGTCCTGGCTCCTGCAGGAGTCTGCCCACTGTCCCCCACCCCCAGCAGCTGCAGGGGGCTCCCAGGACCTGCTGCCGAGTGCACTTCTCCGTGACAGCTTACCCGCGTACCCCACCGTTGTAAGGAAGCTCCTGGTGCAGTTGCACGAAGAACAGAGCACATGGGAATGGCGTCCGATTCCTGTGGTCAGGCCCAGCCTTCTCTCTTCACCTGGCCCAGTCCCCAGCCCTGTGGGGGGGGGGGGCGCCCGTCTGCCCCCAGCCTCAGCCGCCTCTCCCCGTCGGCCAGTCTCTCCTTTGTACTTGTTGTTCCTTCTCCCTCAGCTGGCCCCTGCTCCTCACCCATCAGACCACCTCTTGCCCCTCCCTGGGATCCCAGCCTGACTCACTTTCTCAGGAAAGCTGTTGCGTCCCCTCCCCCACGTCGTCTGGAGCCGCAAAGGACTGACCCCTGCTAAGTGTCATGCCCCCATACCTGGGCTGGCTTCGTTCCTGTGGGGAATGAGCATCTCCTGAGTCAGCTGTGTAGGAAACTACAACCATTTGTCATCTGCAGCCCAGCTTTTTTGTTTTTCTGCGGTTCACAGTTATCTTTCTTTAGCCTTTCCTGTGCTTTGTGATGCTTTAACCCCAAACCCCTCTTAGGTTCTCCCCACCTCACCCATTCAGAACGTCCCTTTGCATCAGTGTCTGACCTTGGCCTTCCCGTGGAGCCTCTCTGGGAACCTTTTGAGGGGCTCCGTCAGCCCGACCACCCCCTGTGTGTCCTTCTGGAGACTCCCTCCCTTCCCCTGCTGGGCAGCTGGGTCTTCTTGTTCTTTAGTTCATCCTGGCTTTTGTGGAGGGGCATGTCCTGAGACCCTGGGTGGCTGCAGATACCAGCGCCCAGCCCTGCCCCATATGGTCAAGTGGGGCCTGGGAAGCCCAGGGTGCAGAGTCTTTCTTCCCGCATTGGGTGAGGTCGCTCCTTGGTCCCTGTGGCGCTGCTGAGCAGTCCCCCAAGGTTTCAGGGTTTCTGACTGTGCGTGTGGAGCTGGGTAGGCTTCAGTGGAGAGCCTTGTCCAGGGGTCTGCCCTGTGGGCTGTCCCAGCTGGAGCCCGCTGGAAGGGATGCCTTTCAGCTGTGGATGATCCCCTTGAACTCTGATTTTGAGGATTTCCTTTCCTCACTTATTTTCTGTCTCGTTTTCTTGACATCCCATTACTTAGCTGTAGAAACTGCTGCACGGATGCTGTAGGATTTTTTTAAAATTATTAATTATTTAATTTTTAATTGTAGTGGAATATACGTAAAATAAAAATCATTTTAACCGTTCTAAGGGGAAAATTCTTTGACATTAAATGCATTGACAAGACTATGTAACTTTTACCGGTATCTCTTTCCAGGTTTATTTTCATCATCCCAAACCAAAACTCATACTCTTAGCAATAACTCCCCATTTCTCCTTACACCACCCCTGGTAACCACTGTTCTGCTTTCTGTTGCTCTGAATTTGTTTATTCTAAGTATTTCATAGAAGAGAAATCGTATGGTGTACGTCCCTTTGTGTCTGGCTTATTTCACTCGATACGATGGCTTTGAGGTCTATCCGTGTCATAGCAGGGACCAGCTCTTCCCTTCTTTTTATCGCTGAAGGACGGGCTGCTGCCTGGGTATCCCACATTTTACTTATCAGTCATCTGCTGATCGACCTTTCAGTAGCTTCCACATTTAGCTATTGTGAATAATGCTGCTACGATGTTGGTGTACAAATATCGGTTCAAGTCCTCCTTTCAGTTCTTTGGGGTATATAAATAGAACTGGGATTGCCAGGTCATATGGTAGTTCTCTGTTTAATTTTTTTAAAAACTGCCAAACTCTTTTCTACATCAGCTGTACCAATTTAGGTTCCTACCAACAATATATGAGGATTCCTATATCTTTGCATCCTTGCCAATGCTTGTTCTTTTCAGTTTTTAAAATAATATCCATCCTAGTGGGTGTGAAGTCATAGCTCATTGTAGTTCTAAGTTGCATTTCTCTAATGGCTGATAATGCTGAGCATCTTTCCATATACTTTTGCAAATCCTTGACCCATTTTCAATTGGGTTGCTTGTCTTTTTGTTGAGTTGTAAGATTTCTTTATATATTCTGGATATTAAATACCTGTGAGACATACGGTTTTTATTTTTGATGAAATACCATCAATTTTTTATTTTGTTGCTCATGCTTTTAGCGTAAAATGTAAAAACCCATTGCCTATTACAAGGTCCTGAAGATATTTCCCGTGAGTTTTATAGTATTATCTCTTATGTTTAGGTATTTGATTCATTTTGAATGAATTTTAGTACATGGTAGGGATCCACATTCATTCTTTTGCATGTGGATTTCCAGTTGTCCCAGCACCATTTGTTGAAAAGACTATTTTTCCCCCATTGAATGGACTTGGCCCCCTTTTTGAATATCACGTGTCCCTTGTGTGGATCTAACTCTGGGCACTCTGTTCTGTTCCGTTGGTCTGTATGTCTATCTTATGCCAGGACCACACTGTTTTAATTACTGTGTCTCCACCCATTCAAGACGGGGTTGCTTACTGGAGTGCTTTAAAGAGGGAACCATTTTTGAAAAAGCTTCAGTGGTGACAGAGCCTACACAGCAGAGACATTTGGAGATTGCCTTGTTCTAAGTTTTGAAATCAGGAAGTGTAAGTCTTCCAACTTTGCTCTTTCTCAAGAGTGTTTTGGCTATTTGAGGCCCCTTGCAATTCCATATGAATTTGAGGATCAGCTTTTCCATTTCTGGAAAGAAGTCTGCTGGAATTTTGATAAGGAGTTGCATTGAATGTGTAGATTGCTTTAAGGCAGAATTGATATCTTAACAATATTAAGTCTTCTAATCCATGAACACAGGATGTCTTTCCATTTATTTAGGCCCTCTTTAATTTCTTTCAGCAGTGTTTTGTAGTTTTCAGTATATAGGTCTTTCACCTCCTTGGTTAAATGTCTCCTTAGGTATTGTTTTAGTTTGTTAAAGCTGCTGGAATTTAATATACCAGAAATGGAATGGCTTTTAAAAAGGGGAATTTATTAGTTGCAAGTTTACAGTTTTAAGGCCATAAAAATGTTCAAACCAAGGCATCCAGAGAAAGATACCTTGATTCAGAAAAGGCTGATGGGTCCAGAGCACCTCTGTCAGTTGGGAAGGCACATGGCGATGTCTGCTAGCTTTCTCTTCCCATTTCATAAGGCTTCCCTGAGGACATTTTCCTGCAGCATCTCCAAAGGTCTTTGGCTCTATGGGCTCTGTCAGCAATGAAACTTTTTCCAAACGGTTCCTTCTTAAAGGACTCCAGTAAGCAGCCCCACTTTGAATAGGTGGAGACGTATCTCCATGGAAACCGCCTAATTAAAAGGTACCACCCACTATTGAGTGGGCCACATCTACATGGAAACAATAAAAAAAATCCCACCCTGCAATATTGAATGAGGATTAAAGAACGTGGCTTTTCTGGGGTACATGACAGTTTCAAACCAGCACAGGTATTTTATTTTTTTTAGATGCTATTGTAGATCAAATTGTTTCCTTGATTTTCCTTTTCAGATTGTTCATTATTGGAGTATAGAAACCCAGCTGACATCTGCATTTTTATGTTGTGTCCTGCAACTTTTTGAAATTGTTTATTAGTTCTAGTAACTTTCTTGTGAATTCTTTAATAGTTTCTATATATAGGATTGTGTCACCTACAAATTAGGATGTTTTGACTTCTTCCTTTCCAATTTGTATTTTTCCAGCACAGTGTTGCATATTAGTGGTGACAGTGAGTGTCCTTATCTTGTTTCTGATTTTAGGGAAAAGCTTTTCAGTCTTTCACCATCGAGTATGATATTTGCAGTGGGGTTTTCATCAATGGCCTTGATCGTGTAGATAAAGTTCCCTTCTATTTCTTGTTTTTGAGTTTTATTTCATCATGACATGATGTTAGATTTTATTAAATGCTCTTTCTCAATCAGTTGAGATGATCATGTAGTTTTTCACTGATTGATTTTCTTCTGTAAAACTATCCTTGCATTCCTGGAATAAATTCCACTAGTCATGGTGTAGATGCCAGTATTTTGTTGAGGATATTTCATCTGTATTCATCAAGGATATTCGTCTGTGATTTTCTTTTATTGTCCTTACTGTCTTTACATGGCTGTCGAGTGATGGTGGCCTCATAGAATGAGTTAAGTAATCTCTTCTCTTCTATTTTTTGAAAGAGTTTGAGAATGACTGATGTTATAGCTTCTTCAAATATTTGGTAGAATTCAGCAGAAAAAACCATCTGGTGCTAGAATTTTCTTTTTTGGGAGGTTTTTGATTACTGATTCAATCTCTTTACTTGCTGTTGCTCTGTTGACATTTTCCATTTCTTATGTCAGAACAGATGATTTGTATATTTCTAAGAATTTGTACATTTCATCTAGGCTTTCTTAATTGTTGGCCTATAATTTTTGTTTATAGTAACCTCTTTTTGTCCTTTATTTCTGTAAGGCCAGAGTTACGGCCCCACTTTCTTTCCTAATTTTGGCTATTTGTGTCCCCTCTCTCTTTCTCTTTGTCAGTCTGGCTAAAGGGTTGTCAATTTCATTGATCTTTTCTAAAATCCAACTGACGGTTTTGATGATTCTCTCTGTTGCTTTTCTAGTTTCTATTCCATTTATTGCTGCTCTAATCTTTATTATTGCCGTCTTTCTACAAACTGTGGGTCTGGTTTGCCCTTCTTGTGCTAGTTTCTTTAGGTGTGAACTTAGGTTAGTGATTTTCAGGAATTTAGAGTTATAAATTTTCCTGTGAGCACTGCCTTCACTGCGTCCCATACATTGTTAGGTTATGTTTTTGTTTTCATTTTCTCACCATGCTCCTTAACTTCCCTTGTGATTACTTCTTTGATTCATTGCTTCCTTAATAAAAAGTTGTTTAATTTGCACAGATTTGTAAATTTTCCAGTTTCCCTTCTGTAAAATTGATTTCTAACTTTATTTCATTATGTTACAAGAAGATATGATGTATGATTTCAATATTTTAAAATTTATTACATTCTGGTCTGGAAAATGTTCCATGTGCACCTGGGAAGATTGTGCATTCTGCCGTTGTTAGGTGGAGTGTTCTGTGTGTGTCTGTTAGTCAGATTGGTTAATAGCATTGTTCAGGTCCTCTGTCTCTTTAGTAATCTTCTGCTTATACGTTCCATCAGTTACTGAAAGTGGTGTGTTGAAGCATCCCGCTGTCATTATAGAACTCTCTTTTTTCCTTCAATTCTGTCAATATTTGCTTTGTATATTTGGGGGCTCTGTCAGGTGCATATATATATATATATATATATATTTAAAAAAATTTTTTAATTGTAAAATATAACATATATATAAAGAAAAATAAAAAGCAATAATTTTCGAAGTAGACTTCAAAAAGTAGTTACAGAACAGATTTCAGAGTTTGTTATGGGCTACCATTCCACTATTTCAGATTTTTCCTTCTAGCTGCTCCAAAACACTGGGGACTAGAAGAAATATCAGTGCAGTAATTCAGCAGCCATACTCATTTGTTAAATCCTATTTTCTATTATACCTCCTCCCCCTTTGATCCTTCTCCCAGTCTATAGGGATCTTTAGACAATGCCCGTTTGGACTTTTTCATATTGAGAAGGGGTGTCAATACCAAAGGATAGGAGTAGTGATAGATAGGGGTGTGGACCTTCCTGGCAACGTGGGACAGAAACCCTAGAATGAGCTGAGACTCAGCATCAAGGGATTGAGAAAACCTTCTTGACCAAAAGAGGGAAGAGTGAAATGAGACAAAGTGTCAATGGCTGAGAGATTCTAAACAGAGTCGAGAAGTTATCTTGGAAGTTATTCTTATGCATTAAGTAGATATCACCTTGTTATCCAAGATGTAATGGAGAGGCTGGAGGGAACTGCCTGAAAATGTAGAGCTGTGTTCCAGTAGCCATGTTTCTTGAAGATGATTGTATAATGATAGAGCTTTCACAATGTGACTATGTGATTGTGCAAACCTTGTGTCTGATGCTTCTTTCATCTACCTTATCAACAAATGAGTAAAACATATGGAATAAAAATAAATAATAGGGGGAACAAATGTTAAAATAAATTTAGTTTGAAATGCTAGTGATCAGTGAAAGGGAGGGGTAGGGGGTATGGTATGTATAATTTTTTTTTCCTGTTTTCGTTTTATTTCTTTTTCTGAATAGATGCAAATGTTCCAAGAAATGATCATGATGATGAATATGCAACTATGTGTGATATTGTGAATTACTGATTATATATGTTGAATGGAATGATCAAAATAGGAATGTTTGTGTTTGTTTGGTGTTTATTGGTACTTAAAAAATAAAATAAAATAATTAAAAATAAAAAAAATTTAATAAAATATAAAAAATAAAATATAAAATAAAAACAAAAACAAAAAAACCCTGTAACTTAGCTCTGGCCCATGTGCTTCCCAAACAAACAAACAAGAAACCAAACAAGCAAAAATTCAACAAATGGTGCTGCAATAAGGGGATACTCACACGGAAAAAGAATGGCATGTGACCTTGCCATACAGCATACAAAAAACAAACAAAAAAAATCTACCCCTTATCACTTGTTTCTCCCCTCCACCCCAATTAGTTGCCCCTGTTAGTGCTGTGGTAGTGTTGATGTCTTCCTGTTAACTATTGGCCATAGCATGAAATTTTGGAATACCCCCATGCCCTTCTACTATTGACTCTTTTGTTCAATATCAGACCTTTGAAGTGGTTCATGAGAGAACTTATTTGTAATTGTAGATTTAATCAGTAGGATACATGGAATTATACATAGGTGCATAGATATTTATAATCATTATATCTTCTTACTGGATTCAACCTTTTATCAATATATAATATCTTTCTTTGTCTCATGTGATAGTTTTGACTTAAAGTCTCTTTTGTCTGTGAATAATATAGCCACTCCGGTTCTCCTTTGATCACTATCTGTATGGAATATCTTTTTCTTACCCTTTTACTTTCAACCTGTGTGTATTTTTGTAGATAACAAGTGAGTTTCTTATAGATAACATATAGATAGATCATGCTTTTGTAATCTAATATGGCAGTCTTTGCCTTTTAATATGGGAGTTTAACCCATTGACATTTAAGGTAATAACTGAGAAGAAAGATTTACTTCTGCCATTTTACCATATGTTTTCTGTATGTCTTGTATGTTTTTGTTCCTCAGTTACTCCAGTACTGCCTCTTGTTTTGTATTTGGTTGCTATTTTTTTTTGAAGCATATCATTTTGATTTCCTACGTCTTTCGTTTTCTCTGTATTTTTTAGTTATTTTCTTAGTGGTTTACTTTGACTAGTATCGACTTCATTTAGGTAGTCTGTGAACTGCCCTCCTGTGTGTCACCGTCTGACATCTGGGATTGTATTCTTATACCTTGTTGCCCAATAACAGGGATTTATAATGTTATTTTGCATAATTGCTTGTGAAATCATATGGGGGAGCAGTTATGAGCACAAAGTACAGTAATGCAGGATTCTGCACTTACCTTTACCATGTTCTCTTGTTTCTTCTCATGGCTTCCGATTACTGTCTGGAGTCCTTTTCTTTCTGTCTGTAGGGCTCCCTTTTTCACATTTCTTGTAGGGTTTTGTTTATCTCCTTCTTGGGGCTGCAGTTCCCTGAAGGAGTTGGCTGGGGCAGGCAGGGGCTGAGCCCCCAGAGCCCTGGGGTCAGGCTGGCCGTTGCCATTCTCAGGAGGTCCTGACACAGCCGGTGGTAGTGTGTGCTTGCCCTGCCGTGGGAACTGAAGCCTGTCCATTTATGGTCTCAGTAACCCCCAGGGGCAGGGCATGCCGTTACCCTCATTTTACAGAGGAAGAAACTGAGGCCCAGAGAGGCCTGGCAGTGCCCCTTGAGCCACGGAGCTGAGAGTGGCAGCAGTGACAACCCCTGGCAGCTGGCCCCAGCTTCCTGCCTCTTACCCCACCCTGGAGAGCAGAGTGTGGGTGGGCTGCCTGTGGGTGCGCAGCCCTTATGCAGACTGGGCCTGCACAGGACAGTGGACATGAGCCTCGAGTGGGGAGAATTGGCTGGGCTAGGTGGCCCTAGAAGCCAGGCAGCAACGGGGCAGAGCTGGGTGGGGCAGTGGCCTTGCCTCTCGGGGTCCCGGCGGGGGTGAGGTCATCTGCTTCCTACTCCTTTCACATCCCCATGCTGTGCTAAGCAGAACAGTGGACTCTTCGAAGGAGTCCAGTGTGTGTGTGTGGGTCCTGGCCTCCAGGCTGGGCTGAGACTGGGGGTTGCCTTGGGCAGGGCACAGCAGAGCCCAGACATGGGACTGGGGTGGGCATGGAAGCTGTGTGCACCCTGCATCTGAGCTGAACCCCTGTCTCCCCCTCTCCGTTTTTGTGTTTCTTCCAGCTCAGGGAGGAGGCTGGCTTTCCCCTTCCGCGAGAAGATGTCCTATGGACCCATTGCTGGCGGGGGCGGCCCAGGGAGCCGTGGCCCTTTTGGGGGACCCTCGAGACAAGGCTATCAGCCCCTAGGTAATGGCAGTGGCCGGCAGCTTGGGGGCTGGAGGAGGCAGTTGGAATGGGCAGGTGGGGATCTTGCTGGGATGGTGTTGAGGGGGGTGGGGGATGCACCAGTGGCATCCCTTTGACCCCTGTTGCCTGTGAAGTAAGACCCCAGGACTGGGGAAACCAGTGGGGGTGTTGGGAATGGGCCAGAGCGACTAGGCACCAGGGGGGTTGCCCCAGGTGTCCAGGCCACTGTTGGGCTCCCGAGGTACAGAGCCCGGAAAGGTTCGACTCATACTGAGCAGGTGACGGATCTCATTTCACCTGGGGCAGGGAAGGTGTTACCTTGCATGGTATATGGGGGTGGAAACTGAGGCCGGCATGGAGTGTGCATGTGTGTGTGTGAAGTTCACTTGTAGATTTCGCTGAGTGCAAGCCCCTGCTCCTTGTACTTCACTGAACTTTGTCCTTATGGCCACCTGAGAGGGGTTGCCACCGCCTGCCCCTTCCCTCTGCTGCCCTCTAGCCAGCCCCTCGGGCTCTGACTCTGGCAGGTCTTGCTGCTGCTCCAGGCAGGCAGGCCAGTCAGCTGGCTGCCTCCTTTATCTTGCTCCTGGCAGTGGGGAAGGGGATGGAATTCAGGACCCTAGAGCTCTTAAGAGGCTCATCTCTGCAGACAGGGCTTCTCCTGGCCAGGCCTGGGCGTTTGGTTTAGCCCCTGGCCAGGGACACCCCCATACCTCAAGGCTCCTTCTTGGCTGCAGGTGCCCCCGTTGGCCTAGCTTTTCCAGGGCTTGGGCCTGAGTTCTCTTCCCTTGGAGCTTCTCCCCACCCTCCCCAGCAAAGAGGAAGTGGGCAGGTCTCAGTCACGGCAGCAGGGCCCATGTGAGTCCAGGTGGCTTTGTGGCTACATCTGTGTGGTCCCCGCCTGCCCCAGGCATGGCTTTGCCCCTCCCTGCACTGTCATTTGGACCTTTTCCTACTTCCCCCCTCCCTGGACTAGGCCCAGGGCTTGGTGCTGGGGTCCCAGTGCCTGTGCCCAGGACTCCCCTCCAGGACGCCAGCACCTCCTCTGCCCTCCGCCTCCTTCTCTGCAGTGGGTGCCCACCTGGTGTGGCCTGGCCCTCCCTCCCCTGCTTCCTGCCATGATTCCAGCGGCATCTGGACCTCAGGCAGGTGCTGGAGAGCAGGTGTAGCCCTGGCCCTCCTGGAGCTCACATTTTGTCAGGGGAGATGGTTCTGGAATGATCTTAAGTGCCCAGGAGGAAATGAAGGAGGCCCAGGGTAGACTCTGTAGAGCAGGGAGCGATGGGCTCTTTAGTGTCTTACCTGGGGGGCACAGAGGGCCCCTGTGCAGAGGTGACGTTTAGTGGGGCTTAGACCATGAGCAGGATGTAACTGTGTGAAGACGTCAGTGAGCTTGGTGTGTTGAGGATGGTACTGTGGGGTGGGGGCTGCAGGGCAGATCCCCTGTGGTTGGTGGGAGGTTGCAGCTTGGCGTTGTTCCAGAGGCCACCAGGGGGTTGGGGGTGGGGTGGTGAGCTGATTTCTTTCGATGTGTGTAGGTTATCAAGTAGATTCAAGGCTGTTTTACTTATATGTGTGTGTATATGGTTTAGACACATACCAGACTTAAGTACACATACATTTATGTCTGTACACAGGTACACATCCACCTGAGCGTGGATATTTAATATCTTAAAGATTGATGACACAAATACCTGGGTGTTCTTTGTCCAGCCTCTTCCCCCTCCTCCTTGAACTGTGCATTTGCCGCTTCCTCAGTTTCCTCCATCGTCTGTGTCCATGAGTTTGAGCCACGATGTTGGAACCTTGCCAGTTGAATTATCCTGCGTCAGCTGCGTTGTCCATGCTGTGCCCGATCCGTCGGCGTGGCTGCGCGGGGCTGCACCTTGCGTGTCTCCCCTGCGGGGCTGCACCATTGCACGTGTGCACCACTCAGGGGAGGGAGGGCCAGGCCATACCACGTGGCTCCTCGTGTGCGGGATGTCCGGCTGCCCCGTCTTATGGATGAGACTGCTAAGGACGTACGTGCCTGTGCTCCTAGCGCCCGCACCTGTGGTTTCTCCGTGCTCTCCAGAGGCCGTCTGCTCCCTGGGCAGGGGTTTGCATTTCCAGCTCTGTGGAAAGCCACCATGCTGCCTCCAGGAGGCTGCACTGACATGCCCACTTCAGAGCACACGCATGTGCCCTTTGCTGCTTGCCCTGTCAGCCCCAAACCGTGCCAGTCCAGTGGGTGTGAAATGGTTTCCTCTGGTTTGAACTCACATCTCTCTGGAACTAGTGGGACTGAACATCTTTTCAAATGCTTATTGGGCATTTGGATTGTCCCTTTGTCTACCTGTTTTTGTTTATGTTTTTCTTGGGTCTGTCTTATTCTTACTGATCTGCAGGATTTCCTCATTTATTCTGGGTGGGAAACCCTTGTCAGATAGATGGGCAGCATATGTCTTATGGTTGGAGCTTGCTTGTCATCACAGAGTCCCAGTGACAGAGAGGTTCTTGATTATAGCAGACCTAAATGCATGGGTCATTTCCATTGGAATGTGTGTTTTCTGTTTAGTCTGACGCATTGCACCACAAGAAGCACTGCCTTTACTTTCCTCTAGCGGCCTTGTCCCTCCCTGGTTCCCCAGTTAATCAGTTCCCTGGGGCTTGACCCCACCTGTGGTATGAGGACTAGGGAGACTCTAAATTCATTTTTCTCTATCTGAAGAGCAGAGTCCCAGAACCATTTATTGGAAATTCTGTCCCCTTTCTAAAGACCTGCAATGCCAGCTCTACAACAAATGAAGTTTCTGTAGAGGGTCCCTTGGTTGATTTGTTTTATTCCTATGCCCAAACCCATCTGAGTGTCTTTGACTTTATTGTAATTCTTGATACTTTTCACTAGCCCACCTTATTTTCCTACAGGAATGCCTTGGCTATTTTTGGCCCTGTGTTGTGCAATATAAATTTCAAAATCCCTCTGCCAAACTACCGGGTTGGGGCTGCTGCTCTCCCACCAGCTTAGCAGTGGGGGTGGTGGGGGGACTGACACTTTCTCCTGCTTACTCTTGAGCCACGTCTTTGTATTTAAGGGGTCTTCTTTCGTCTCTTTCATTCAAGTTTTATAGTTTTCTCCATAAATATCTTACTTATCTTTTATTAAACTTATTCTAGCAAAATAAAAATAAATCATGTTTTGTTTGCCGTTGATGTGTGCAACACAAGTTGTTTCTTTAAAACAAAGCCCAGAGATCTCACATCCTTCTTAAATATTTTGTTTTTAACTATCTAAATGCAGAAGATTTCAAGCATACAAGAGAGGGGACGGAGTAACGCAGGGCCCCTGGGTGCCCTGTGCCCCTTGCCACTGCTTGGCCCGCAGCCCCTTGTTTGTGCTCCATGCTCAGCCTTGTGGACTGCGTCCACGTGAAGTCCAGACATCAGGCCATCTCACCCACCGTGGGACCCTGTTCTAGTTTGTGAGCTGCTGGAATGCAATATAACAGAAATGGAATGGCTTTTAAAGAGGGAAATTCATTAAGTTGCAAGTTTACAGTTCTAAGGCTATGAGAATATCCAAATTAAGGCATCCAGGAAAAGGTGCCTTGGCTCAAGAAGGCCAGTGATGCTCGGGGTTGCTCTCTCAGCTGGAAAGGCACACGGTGACGTCTGCTAGCTTTCTCTCCAGGCTTCTTCAGCAGCTTTCCTGGGGGCATTTTCTTTATGCATCTCCAAAAGTCTCTGGCTGTGTGGGCTCTATTGGCTCTTTCCAAAATGATTCCCTGTTAAAGGGCTCCAGTAAGCAACTCCACCATGAATGGGTGGAGACACATCTCTGTGGAAACCATCTAATCACAAGTTACTACCCACAATTGGGTGGGTCACATCTCCATGGAAATAATAAAGAAAACCCCACCCAGCAATACTGAATGAGGATTAAAGGGCATAGCTTTTCTGAGGGTACATAATGGCTTCAAACTGACACAGGTGTCTTTGTTACAATGCACTTAAACCCTGAACCTCAGCCACAAACGTCAGTATCTACTGTTCAGGTTTTAGTTGCATCATAAATAACTACAATTTTGCAGTTGTTTGTCTGAGTCAAGAGCTGACCAGGATCCACATAGGCAATCGGATGCTGCCTTACAAGTTTTCTCCGCCTCTAGCTCTGTTGGGGACTTTTTTTTTTCTCTCAAAGCTTTTTTCCTGTAGAGTGTTATTGATCTTTACCCACTGAGCATATATTTAGCTATTTTGTTAGACTCTTCTGATTGATTATACTAATTTGTCTGTGGATTCTTTTTCTGTATATAGACAGTATCATTTGTGAAGGGTGACTTTTTCTCTTCCAATCCTTTTACCTCTTTTTCATTTTCCTGCTTTCCTGACCTGGATGGAGCCCTTAGCACAATGTTCAGTGGCAGCGGTGATTATGTTCTTCATGAGTTTATGGGAGAAAGAAATTGTGTGCGCCTTGAATGTTTCTGGGATCTTGCTGTAAAACTTTCTGGGCCCAGTTGTTCTTTTTTTTTTTTAAATTTTGTGGAACTGTTTCTGACTACCAATTCAATTTCTCCATGTGGAAAAAGCTATTCGGTCTATTTCTTCTTGTGTCAGTTTTGTTCGGCTGCAGCATTCTGGAAATGTCTGTTTCGTTTAAATGTTCAAATGTATAGAAATAAAAGTGTACACAGGTGCCTCTTCTGGTCAAAGGCAGCCCCAGGCAGTGTTGGGCAGAGATTAAGAGTGTGGACCCTGGAATGGGTGGTTTTGGTTCTCAGCCTCCAGCCACAGGACCAGCCACGGGACCAGGACCAGCTGCGTAACGGAATCATTGGCCCCAGGACCAGCTGTGGAACCAGCTGCAGGACAAGCCGCGTGACTGGCCGTCATGCCTGGCTGCAGATCACACCATTTGAGGTGGACTCCTGAGAGCCCATGTCACTAGGGTGTGAAGGTTAAATGAATGGGCGCAGCAGAAATGCACATGCACTGCTTAGGCGCCACTGGGATTACAGCCAGGCTACATCCGCCTTTGTGGTGGTTATTGGGTGGCAGTGGTGGTTTTATCATCAGTGTTGACTGAATCACATCCTCTTTTATTCCTAATGCCATTTATCTGTGCCTTCTCTATTTGTATCTTTTAATCAATATTGAGAGACTTGACTGTTCTGTAAGTCTTCACAAAGAATGGACCTGTGGCTTGCTTGATCCTTTCTATCACCTGTTGGTGATTTCTGCTCATACATCTATTATTGTCGTCCTCTCTTAGAGTTGATGCTGTTTCATTTTTTCTAACTCCTAAGTTGAATGCTTACGTCACTAATACTTGGCTTTTATTCTGTTCTCGTGAAAGCATATCAAGTGATAGAATTTGAAACAGTCACTGCTTTCTTTGAACATCACACATTTTAAATATAAAGCATTTTTGTTATTGTTTGGGTCTTAATATTTTCTGATTTCCATGATAATTTCCTCTTTGACCCATGAGTTATATAGGAGTGTATTTTGTAATTTCCAAATATATGTATTTTTTCCCTAGTTATCTGTTAGGAGTTACTTCTAACTTAATTGCATTTTGGTTAGAAAATGTCTGTATTGTCCTGGTTTGCTGAAAAATTGTTGAGGCTAAAGGCTTATTTTGGAAGCCTGGTGCAGCGTTTCCATATGTTGGAGTGGCCAGAGATGACCCAACCCCCCTGCCCACCTCCAGGGGCATAGAGTGCATTGGGGGAAAGAGGGTAAAACTGC